>JARJDQ010021274.1:0-14820 GCA_030264215.1 Geostiba sp. GC000077
CCAACCTGAGTGACACCTCGAGACCATAAAAGTGGCGTGGCGTTATGGCTTTCTCATTATAGACTCCTTATTTACATTGGTTAAATGGGTGGTCAGATATTGAACTACTCTTATAGATCGAAAAGTTTGTACGGTGCAACTCTATTTAAAGCGTTTTCCCATTCGGTTGGAGCGTTGTTGGAGCAAAACAAAGGAAATACCCAAAAATGTGATTGTATGAGACATGTTATTGTTTACAATCGTTTTCGGTGTCGAACTGCCGAGGCTAGCGAGCGCGGGCGTCACATCGGTCGGCGGCGTTGTGGGACCTTCGACTCGCGTAAAATTACATAACGAGCGCGCGGATATTCAACGTCTGTGCCGTGCCTTGTCCACGAACGGCACCGTTGAGTTAAATTCGAGCGTCCCGGCATGCGAGTCGCAAACCGTTCGCACGCCGCCGTCGACAGCCGCCCCGAAAAAACCACGCGTGCAACACACACTTTAGAAATCAGTGCGCGCCGCAGGCACACGCACCCGGACTTTAATTTGCGCAGCGCGCCAACGGTGAAACACGAGATAGTCGCGTCGTAACTCGTAAATTACAATTGGTAAAATTGCAAATTGCCGCCGGAGTGCGGTTATCCGATGCTGTGCGTGAATGCTGCTGCTGCTGCTGCTGCAATACGACGCCGTTTTGCCCATTTCGGATGCAATTGTGAGCTACTGAGTTGGTATCAGCTACGGGTGCGTGCGGATACATTCTTGGTGGCAGCGCGCTCCGTTTCGTCAATTTTGTGTCACGTGCTAATTTTAAATAAAACCACGTTTGTGTATGTTCGCGGAGAAACTCCAGCTGTGCTTGTTTAACTCGTTTTGACTTTGCCTACACAACGCGTAGGTGAATAGAGCAATAATAGACGAATAGAGGATACACTTCGATAACAAATTTAATCTGTGGGGACCCTGGGCTCAGGAAACGTGCGTTGTGGTGCCAGTCACCAGTCAAGGTTCGTGCGAGATGCGCAAGTGAGCACTAGTATCTTCTTTCCTCAAGCGTTTTCATAAATAGCTTCAATACTTCCAAACTTCAAAATATCCACACGAGTTTCCACCTAAAACAGCAAACAGCAAACAAGTAAGTATACAAGTAACCTTTATTATCATTTGCATCTATTTGACCCCCTCACAACTGAACCCTATAGGTATAATCGATGTCCATTATTAATTGATTATTACGTTGACGCTACAACTTCCTCAAAAACATTAATTATAAGAAATTGCATGTAAGTGATAAAGTGATGTAAGATATAAACGTTAGCCTTGTTACTTTTATGGTGTGCACATGATAATCTCCTCGCAATGAAAAGTAAACATATGATAAGATAACATTGACACAATAAGTACAACGTGTACTTGTGAAGCGTTCAGCCGCGCCGAAAGTAACAATTCACAATTCGCACTCTCGTGCAAAGTGATTTTAAACTGACTGCAAACATTTATTATCGAGGCCATGCGGCTGTTAAATCGTATTCTTAGAATCGCACCTGATTTTCTTCGAAAGTGCCATGCGAGAGTTGCGACGTGAAACGCGAGAAGGAATCGCTACCAAACGGATGATTTATTCACTTCATTAACATAATATCCAAATGCCATTAATGCCTCCAAAGCGCGGTGTTTATAAGTTATAAGCATTATAAGTATGTGTAGCTCACATAAATTTGCATGTTTTACTGTTTCACATACAGCATGTTGTTATAATATCAATTATCCATTTGGAGAATAACCCAGAAAGCACAGTGCACAGAAACAACGCACGTGGAAAAAAAAACTGTTAATATTGATATTAAATTACACGTTATGACCTTGTATAAAGGAGTATACATTTGTGATAATGTGGTTAATATTAGATGTGCGTAGAATTGTTCATTTTCATTGAGAATCGATTTCTGTTGGGACTCTTGACTGTGGGAAGTGAGACGATCGAGAATCGAAGCGTGAGTAAAATTAATTTGGGTTGCCTATAGTCGCATGCTGTTTGGTGTATTTTTCAGCATGCTGCTAACGCTGCTACTAACATCATGGTAAACATGCTAAACACGTTGAGCATGGCAAACATACTTCGAAGTTCGAAATACTTCGACAGCGAAGTGAAAGTGATTCACTGAGTTGGTGGTGAAACTGATTCATACGATGTATTCGAACATTCGAAGATTTGTATGCCCATGTAAATACAAGTGCCTACATACTCTAAATACGGAAGAAGATGATGATGATGAGTATGATTCAGAAATGTCTAAAGAAGTCTAAAGTCCGTTTGTTACTTAGTAAATAAGAGTTTCTTCTCTTTAGTCTAGACCTCTAGACAAGATTTCAATTCTAGAATCTTGAAGTTTCTAATATAACACTAGAACGCAGCAAAACTCAATTAATAGTTGGCACGTGTGAAATGTGAGCAAAAATTATCATCTTTGTTGTACAAAAACAGTCGATGAAAAAAAAATGGGTGTAATTATGATCATATGATTAAGTTGTTTTAAGACCGTGACTCGTGTTTCCTTATATTGAAGGACATTCTTATTTAGATAGGATAGAACCACATGTTGGAATTATGTCTAAAATCGTATACTGTAGGTGTTGTCTGTCTAGTCTAGTCCAATACACTAATCTACAGTTTACAGTGTTATTACTTACTCATATCTTACATCATATGATGCAATATTACAAAACTTGATAGAGTCATTGAGCCAATCCAATAGTATATGTATTCCAATATATTCATGTCATTAACAAGTTTTAAAATATATATAGGTATTTCCTATAATAGCATAGTATAGATGCGTGGTAACGTGGTAAAGCTTTGTATTAGATTGTATTAGGTAGCAAAAAACAAAAACGATGAAAAATTGCAAGTTCAAACAGCGAGTGACATCTATGAGGGACGAACCGACAACTCCGCAACAAGTGTACCGAGCATTCGAAGGTTTCCACTTCGTTACAACTGCACAAAACGTTGAAACATAAGTACAGCTATCACATATGCATATGCAAAGCAGGTTGATCATAGTGCAACAAGCACATGTGCAACGATCTATCCACAATCCACTATCCACAATATTAATATGAACTGACTCAACGATTAAACACTTGACTTAACAATCTAACATCGCATCAGTGACACACATCGATAGTTCGATGATTTGCCTTAAACTAAAATAATCATTCAATATTATTTACAAATTACAGATCAGCAGGATCTATATTTATTCTGATCAATTAATTAGATTTACCTAAATAATATATTTAGATAAGATAGAGCATCATTAAAATTCAGTAGCACTTTATTGTGTTACCCATCGTGACAAATTGACGCCAATTTAAATAATTACCGACCAAGTTCAATGATTTATCGCCGCGAATAAATTACACCTCGGAAACACAAATTAATAACTCTATTTCTTTTTTCATCACCACACCATATCCCATATACAATACAAGCTTAGGTATAAATTTTAATAAAATTTAAATGTAAATTTAGAGTTGGTTGTGGGTTGGTGCCGGTGTGCGGTTCATGAACCAAGCCCCGGCACACATTGTCCGTGCTGAATTCGAATCAATCATCTCAAGGTTATTAATAAATGTGTGTAAATGTGGCGAATGCGAGTTATTGCATTTGGCGCGTATAACAAGATCATAACAAGATCAATGCGAGCGTAAAATATTTTCGCAATAAAATATTTATGCTTTATTATTGGCTTATCCACGGTGTGAAGTGCACTTGTCGATTGTGCATATATGTCATCAACTTTTGACAAATTATAAAACCAGAGACGAACACTGTAATAAAATATTTTTGATAGAAAATAGTAAACGTTCAAAAAGTTCTGAAAAGAGATTGTAATTTTGTAATTTTTTGTATTTAAAAATTTTATGCCGGTCCTGTGTATGCTCATGAACTGTACTTTATTATTGAATGATGAATATCATCGATTTTGGTTTAACGCAGCATGTTGTAAAATTTATGTACCTTCATCTTGATCCATAAAAAACTGTTCTACCTTACATAAAATCAAATGCGATAAATAATATAGAATGTCCTTATTAAACACTGCACATTTTAAAATATGTATAATTTGCTAAAAATGCCATCGTCTGCGTCTGCATATGGGTTTACCTGGTGAAAATATTACAAACATTTGTAAATTACACTGCTTAGTATCACAAGTTTTCAAACCTCATCGCCAATAAATCTTAGCATGAAAATATTGTAAATCCTATATAACTTTCCAAGTTTAAAAGTATATTAATGTGTTAAACTTTTACGTATACACTGAACATTTAAGTCACATTTATTTTTATCTATACCTACGCAAATTTATTTTCTATACTAGCTGTTAGCGCTTATCAATACGTACGTAAATGCAAATACATACATAATAATACGTCTATATTTGGAAATGTATTTGAAGTGATTATCCAAGGTCTAGGACTAGGTCTAGGTCAATGCGCTAAATTAGGAGCATTTTATACAAATTTTGGAGAAAAAGACTTTTGGGGAGTTTTATTGTTTTATTTTTCAAGAAGTTTTTACATTTGTAGAACACATCCAATTTTAAATTATATCTTAGGCTTAGGCCGCTTGTGTTATATCTAACTTTGTTACATGTTGATGTTACATATATCCTCAAGGGGCGTCTTCTTAACAATCAGAATCCATATAATATTTTAAAATGAAGCCCGAATTCGAATAATACCTGGGATTTTCAAAATATAAAAATATCGATGTTATACAGGGTGTTTACGGTCTTGAGTTTATCCTTCTAGGAGATAATAGTATTATACATCAAAAGAAGTCGATAACATATAAATTATCTTAGTAAAAGGCATCTTATTAGCGATATAATAATTTTTTAATAATTTTAATAATTACAAAATAATAATTTAGAATGTATATCCTTTTAGGAAACGATAGTACACATCATAAATTTGAAACCAAAAATTATCTTAGTAAAAGTCCTCTCATTGGCAAGATAAAAATTTTAGTTTTTTTTTTGTTAATTTTTAAAGATTAAGAAATTTAATATCTCGTCAATGAGAACACTTTTACTATGATAATTTTTGGTTTCAATACCTCTTTTGAGTTGTACTATCGTCCCCTAGAAGGATGTACACCAAAACGTAAATTATTTGTTAAATGTTAAAAATACAATAGATATATTATCACGTCAAAGATGATTCTTGGTATATCGATTTATTTTGAGACAAGACCGTAAACACCCTGTATAAGTACGATATGAGTCAAATTCAGCAATGCTTAAACTTGAATCAACCAATTAATTAAATTGTATTGTGTTTACATAGTTTTTTTATTCTAAAAATAAACTACAATAATAGCAAAATGCATGATTCATCTGATTCAGCATGCCATGCCTAAGTGCATTACCTAAATCAAATTTAATATTCAATTCGACGATAACGTTATGGATAAGTGTTATGGAGTGTGTAATGGTGTGTAATGTTAGATAGTACGCATGAGATGTACAAATATTATACAAAAGCTAATAGCATGAAATCAGACACTTATGCTGGGATAAATGAAAATAAATCGATGCAAATAAACATTATCAATTGCGCATAATACAGATGTTATTGTTATTTTTTACAACGTCGCAATCCTCATCGCTAGAGCAATAGTATCGATTTCTTGGTAATTATTACCTACATCTAGACGTGAGCACGTGAATTAACTACTCTACTTTTATAAATGGAGAACAGTCATGCTTAAAATTGATTCGTAATCATTTTATTTTCGTAATACATGTGTTTAACCATTCACTGATTGTGCATTGCGTTTTTAAAGCAATAATTTTTATTTTAAAATTGATGCTGGAAATATATCAGGATTATGTGGCTTTGAAGATATGTTTGAAGAAGAATTTCAGTGAAGCAGCGAAAATTGTCACCCGATACGGCCGCATCCTCGCCTCGCGCGCATCGCCCGTGATATCAACGAACTTTTCGGAATGTTTAAGATTTTTGCGCCGCGAGATGCGACGATGTGATATAATGCGCATATCGCGCGCACTGCGAGGCGAAAAATTGTCAAAACAATAAAAGCGCAGCGGCGCACAATGGAAACGCCGAAATGGCAACTTTTACTATAAACATTCGCCGCTGCAATCCGACACCGCAGCCATATTGTTGGTGTTCTCATTCACACGATTGTTTTTTTTTTATTTGACGCAGGCATCAATTATACCACATGTATAGATGTCGAAGATAATCAATTGCTATGAAAAACAAAAAGACCATTTCCATTATAAAATGTTGGTCCCGATTCCCGGATCCGCATCCTTCTAGAACTAGGATAAAGGATTTAGGTGTTGGTGACAAAAAGTTTGCTGTATTATTAAGCGAACAAACAGATGAAGACACAGTTCTGCAAAGCACTTAACTCTGAGCTCTGAGCGAATGCTAAACATTTAAAAAGTCTGCCAATGCCAATAATGCAGAAAGACATAAATTACATCACCTTGTGGCTTACTTGGTTTGGCTCGTGCAAAAATCGTGTGTGATTTGTGACGCACGTGCTAGTACCCTAACGGAAAAACGGGAAAAAGGGATTCACCACTTGCACCGCTAACAAGCAGTTGCATTCAGTGATCTCAGTAATTCCATGTATCTATCCGGAACTGTCACGAAATCAAACAATGCCTCCCACATGGCAATTATAGGTATTATTATGTTGGGAAAGTTGGAAACTAATACATAAGGAGTAACACTAACTACCTAACTTTGAGGTAATTACCGTAAAAGTGCGTAAAAATGCTAATGATTATTAAAAGTAGAAATATTGGAAACATTTTTAGGGGATTGCTGGCTACACCTATATTGATGCTGCGTTTGAGCTGTCTTGCTATTATTGAAGGAAGGGAACTTTTTGCTTACCGCTCTAGGGCATTAAAGCACACCGCTAGCAAAATAGATCTAGCAGCTTTAAATTAACTGAGTGCATTATTAATTTTGATCAAGCAATTTTAGAACGTCATTTCCTTTTTATTTTCTTATCTCTTGTGATGTAAAAAAATATTGCCAAGCTAGTGCAACATATAGTCACGTTGTCGCACAAGTCTACAGCAGTTACCACACGCATGCAGCAATGTATCCTAAAGCATTATTATGTTAGCAGATTTTGCTTACAAATCGCAAAATTTGTCAATCCGTACGGAGCGGTAAAGTAATATCGGCGATGCAAGAACACGCCGGCAATGCGGACGTTTCCGGTGCGCGAATCGTGCAAAGCAAAGAGTAAATCATGCGCTTCGTGTGCTCTGTGCTCGCATTGTGGGCACCCGTGTGCCAGCGTACGTGTCTTTCATTCTTATCAGTCGTCGGCATGTGCGTCATGCAAGCCGCCCAACGTCGCGTTGACGACCGCCTCATGCGCAACGTGAATTATCGCTCGGCCCAAAACAGCAATTACCGTTTTCTGCATGCTGCTGCCATGGTCTTACTCAAACTCTTTGCGTCTCAGCGCCTTACGCAATTTACGCAATGACTATACAACACGGCACACATCTTACAAATATGTGATACGTGGCTGGCGGCATACCAAAGTGATTCATCTGTTAGAAATTCGTTAATTTTCGAAGAGCTTCCGAATTCCGAAGTCTGACTCTATTAAGGTCAAGGGGTCAGGTATCTGAATTCCTAGGGTTCCTAGGGGCCCTGTTAGAAATTCGGTAATTCTAGAAGTGATGCTTCCGAATTCTGAATTCAGGTACTATGGGGTGGTCAGGGGTCAGGCATCTGAATCCCTAGGTTCCTTGTCATCAGGTCATCACATCCCTGGTAACTGGGATTTCGGATGTGGTAGTCTTGTCCTGTTTCTTGTCAAGCGCCGCATTGGTGTGACTCTTCGCCGAAAACACGTAGCCGGCAAGTTGTTTTCGACACGAGTCGGGCCGGATCGTATGCACCAAGCGTAATCGACAATGAGACAGGAAAGATGGATGTGAAATATTAATGAGTCAGGGCGGCGCGCAGGCCATGATTTATGCCATGTTACAATTGAATGCTGGCGCGCCGCCGTCGGATATCCGAATTTATTTGTTCTTTGGGTTCTTGCATACCTTCCACTTCCACTGCCATCAAAGAGGCGTTCATTCATGGAAATACCTGCGTCGATACTTTTACTTTTATTGCCGCCGGCCTGCGAACGACGGACGTAGTAATATTGCGAAATTTCGCCTCAATAGTAAAATTATAATCGACTTAGATTTTTGAATGAGTCAAGACGTCAAGAGTCTGCCTCCAAGTCGCCAGTCTCAAGGTCTCATCAAATTCTTAATAAAAAGCGCAAGTTCAATGTTTCCAAGCGTTGTTCCACTTTGTTGGTTCGCATTATGGTCCACTGACTCCTAAACTCTTTGTGAGGCAGCAGTCATTTCGGGAAATTTCGATTATTCATCTCGAAGCGCCTTCGCTTCGCAACCAACGCATCTTTCATCGTAAATATGAAATTGGAGCAGTCGGATAGGACATTAAATGATTTTCCCATTATTTCGCCCGCGGCGGTGTGTGATATTACGCAAACATTCCGGGAATCTGACACGTAACGTGTCAGAACTTGGGGCATGCGAAAACTCATCAGGCGTGAGTCCATGACCCACTGCCTCAGTACCACAGTTCAATGTTAAGGTCGTTGGATGTGGGGATGGGGTGCACTTTGCATCGATTTTCCACCCACATGACCTTGTACTCTTCGTCATACTGATTCATATTTATTATTTTTCAAATGTGATGTTTCTAGAAGAATGTGAGTGAAGGGCATAATGAGGGATCTACATGAAAACGTTTCGTTTTGACTCATATAACTGCTTCATTATTATCTATATAGATATTATCTAATCTAGGGAAGCTATTCCCAACTGGGCGCTTATTCAAAAGTTTCGCCCAGGAAATTTCCCTGATGGAAACCGTATATTCTATAGCAACCTAGTAACCGACCATTTTTCTCATAGGAGATTTTCTGTCATTCTTCATTTTGTTCCCTTGTCTATACATTATTATTTCTAGTATACTATAGAATGACTTACATTTAGACTCATAACTGCCCCATTACTATAGAGGATAGCAATTCCCCACTATAAGTTCGAGAAACCTCAGGGGTTCGCTATTATAAGATTTTTGAAGAGGTTTGCGAAAAAATATTGTAATGATGAAATTTGAATTTATTCTGCATTATTTTTTGCATTTATTTTTTCCTATAGAATGACTTAGATTTAGACTCATAACTGTTACTATGATATGACAGTGATTCCCTACGATAAGCTCTCAAAACCTCAGGAGTTCGCTAGATTTTTGAAGTGGGTCGCCAAAAAATATTGGATTGGTGCAATTTGAATTTATCATAGGAATCTATATGCATTCTTCATTTCTACTGTACTAGAATAACTTACATATAGACTCATAACTGCTCCATTACTATCTGGGACAACGAGTCCCTACTGGAAGTTCGCGGAACCTCCAGGCCTCAGGGGTTCTCTAGATTTTTGAAGTGGGTCGCGAAAAATATTATAATGGTCGAATTTAAATTTAACATAGGAATCTATGCATTCTTCTTCTTCTCTATAACTATACTGCAGCGATCGCGAATTGGTTCTGGGCCTTGCCTGGGTGTTTCCTAGGAGAATAATATTGGGAACCGTTGATCTAGCACTACAAAAACATAATCAACTTTTTCTGGAAACTTAGGAACATTGTCCATCAAAGCAACAAGTAACAATTTAAGGAATATTGCTATAGCTTTTCAAATATCATAATGATTACTTTTCAAACTTATATGTTTTTTGGAAAATAGAATATTTTTGTTAAATATACTAATCCTTAATTGCAACAAGAAAATATAAATGAAACATTACAATTTTCTAAAATATATCATACACCTACACTTTGCTGGGAAAATGATCAACAAATTGGTGGAAATGTCAATTACTGATTACATGTCACAATACGCACGAACGAATGGTGGCAACAGGACGATGCATTATTGTTCTAATTATGATGGAGCAACTCTCGGGAAACGTCTGCCGAGACGAGAGGATGGACGGTGATCTGGAAGAAGCGCGTTGGAGGAATTCGTTAACGCAATACGGATGTGCGATTAATTCAAGCATAAAAAACAATTGCGCCACCATTTCGCTGCTCTGCGCCCACATGAGCTGCAGCAACCCCAAGCGCAAAAATCAGCGAAAATAGTAGCCGTAATTGGCGCATGGGGTGATGGAGGGCCGCTAAAAATAGCATCGCAAATTGGTTGACGAGTGACGACCATCGACCTGGTCAGAATAACGGAACCGGGTGGGCGGCTGGGATGAAATTGGGGATGCAAGTCAGTCGCAACTCACAACCTACGCCAAGTCATAACGCAAACTGTTTGTTTTTCCCTTAATGGTTTCTCTATATGTCCAATATTCTGTGCGTTTCAGATTCCGGTCCTGCTGAACTTGCCGAAGGGAGACTTCGCTCATCGATTGGCGTCAGCAGCAAGCAGCAAAAATCACACTTCTGTAGACCCAAGGAGCTCAAGGTGCGTTGCATTTTGTGTTCATGTGTTCCACCTTCAACGTTTTGATGCAGTTAAAAGGCGCGCCGCAATGGGCGAAAAACCTATAGACAATAATATCACTCATGACATCTCGGAATGTGCGCGCCTTTCAGAGGCTCTTCGCTCCGGTCGTCAATCGTGAGATCGCTCGTTCTGGTTTCGTGTTACTGGCGTTTCGGTAACCGAATTCTTATTATGTCCGCCGCGGCGCGCCGAAAAACGCCCCATTATTCATAACATTGACGTTTTGGGACGGGCGTCGCTCTTTATTTCGGCGAGCTCAACGACACGTGAAGAGCCAACACGCCGCCCGCCGTCGTCGTCGTGCCTCGTGAAAGATTTGCGAGCCGGCGTGTTGGAACCTGACGAAATTGCCAGACGTTTAGTAGACGGTGCTGTACTGGGAACTAGCGCCACCGAGAGACCTCAGCCACAGGGACAGGAAGTGATTTGTTCGAAACAAAAATTGATCGAATTTCAGCTTGGCGAGGAGGACGTGCGCATTTGCTCAGGTTCGGAGAGACGGAGTGACGGAGATGACTTAACAATGTGTAAACAGAATCGATTGGCAACGATTCGGATGATCCTAGTCATTGTTTTGCAACCGGACTTTATGCCTAATGCTAATGTTAACAAATCAATTACTTTGGAGTGTTGATGACAAGGTGTAAACACATTTTCATTCATAGGCTCGTGGCCTAATCACTTAAAAACCTCTCGGTGCGCGGTGCTCGTAAAATTAAAACCTGAAACGCCAAACTACGCAAATGGCATTCGTGCGGTCGCCTCGGAGAAAACAAATATGAATAATATTTTGAGTCATCGGCATTTCATTTCATTCATGCCCGGCGTGGAGTGTGAAGTGTGGAGTTCATTAACGAATTCGATGCACCTGCTTCCAACTTGGAACAACTTGGAATGGATGGGATTAATGCATTTTTTATTGATGTTGCTGCCAATAAAACATGAGTGAAAATTATACGTAGAGAGTTGAGGTGCTGAGGCGCAATTTGCATCGATTGTTTGCTCCGCGTGTCGTTGACGTTGGGACGCTGGTAATGTGCCAAAAACGTGGGCGACATCACTCCACACACACACACACTCACTCACATCGATAGTACACGCGCCCCCTCAAAGTTTACCCATGATAGTAACTCGCGAGTTTCATTCATAGTTTTGCACCGTATGTTTGCTACCGAGGCGATTATTATTGCATATTGCTAATATCTCATCGGGTTAATGGGCATGGTCTGTATGATTATGTCGACATGAAAAGGAAAGGAACAGGCGACCTGTGAGTGCACCGCACCAATTTGCATATTTATAGACTATAGAGCGTCGAAGACTTCGGTTACCAAACCAATTGCACATATGGTCGCTGGTTTGCTCCTGCTGAGCACACCAAGCAATTGTGACATTCGCAAGGCGGCGAAATTGGAGAAATCCAAACGAGAGCTAAAAGCGCATGGAGTACACGATATCTTAATCACTGATGAAAGTGGGGCATATCAAGGATCTGTCTGGAAGTCTGGAGTCTCTCGACCGTCTTTATGACGATTCGGAAAGACAACATCTTTTGTACATATCTTCTCCATTGCCACCATAAAACGAAATGTTAGCACGTAATCGACATTAAATTTTTGTAGGAATTAATGTTTTGTCATTTTAATGTTTCGGGTCGAGGAGTTGTCACAGCAAACGGGCCCGTCTGAAAAATTCAGGCCCGAAGGAAAGAGAGAAAAAAGGGCGTTTGTGATTTGCCGCTTGGCCAAAGCACCCAACGGGTCCTCAACGAAGAATAAAGAGCCCCAGAGAATTATGTGCCCTCCCATGCCACACGCATTCCACCGCCTCGGCGACTCGCTGAAGGGAAATATAAATATATCATTTTAAATTTAAAATAATAATTTTCATTGCGGCGCTTCTTTGCTCGGCCGCGCCGCGTCAGACGAGGTAGCTGGTGTGTATGAGAGTGACCCTCATAAATTACCGACGGGGCCCCTGGCGGCCGGCTCCTTCCCGTGGGTCACCGAAATCATAAAATCCGTGTTACCAGCTTGTCGCGGTGACGGTCCGCGAGGAGGACTCGCGCCTCGCTTCCGTCGGTATGTCCCCGCGTGCACGGTGCACGCACAGCACACACTCGCACACACACGGTCGAGGAGGACAAGAAGAAGAATCCTTGGGAATTATGTTTACACAGATCGGGGCGCGATAACGCATCGCAACCGCATCGCACCGAAGAGGCGCTTCGCTTATTAACATGTCCACCGTCCACCAGTTCACTGGTCCACAGGTCCACCGCTCCACCAAAAATGTTCTGTGTTCTCTGGCTATGTCTTACAAAGTCCATTCCTCTGTTCTGTCATTCTTGTTCAATTTGCAGCAAATAAGAATTGATATTTTCTGAAAGACTGAATGGTATCATTTGATGTCGTGAAACTCGTGAGCTCCAAAAGGTGATGTTTGTGTTGGTCTCATTCGTTCCGTGTAGTAAAGTTGCAGGTAACCGATGAAGGGCGACCAATTAACCTTCTGGTGCCTGGTAGGCCCCGTGCGGGGGCTAATCATCCTACCATTATCACATTATTATCCAATTAATAAAAGTTTACAAACTGCACATCAAAGAGCATTTCGGGTTTGGTCGTTTCATGGTTTGGGTGTTCAGGTAAATTGTTTGCTTGTTTACCTCACCGCGGCGGAGTGCAAACAGCAAACAATCAAACAAGTGTTTGTTTTGATTGTGTCGGGCAACAGTGGCGTGCTCAGAGTGTCAGTTGTGTCAAAAGTGTCAAGCATGACGCCGTCCCATCCGTCGCACATCAAAGTCTTAATTTTAAGTTTAGCACCGTTTTATTTTGGCCCATTTTACTCACTCGCCCCTGAGGGCCCCTGAGGTCAAGCCAGCCAGTGTGAAATTTCAATCAGCGTGAAAATTGATGCCCAACAACGTTGAGTAATTATTACCGTTTTTTTTTTCATACATATTCACACATATAACGTCTTCTTCGTTGAGTTTGGTCAGAATTGCGCCACATTACTTGATAACGATGAAAGCGTCGTATTATTGACATAGATTTTTGTGTTAAGTCATTCTCAGGTCCGGTACGGATAAGGTCCAAAGTCCAAAGTTTCGTAACTTGAGTAACTTGAGCAAGAACATTTCTTTTCTCCGAGGTCCGCGTAAATTGCCGCAATCACCTTGCGAGGTCGTACATTACCGACGATGATTCACGCCGCATCGCCGCGCATTGTTTGTATATTGCTAATATTATCAACCGATGAGCAGCGCGCGCGCGCGCACTGGCGCGTGTTTGTGTTGTGCCGGGCCCCCCCTCGAGGATGATAGTGCGCGTGCGTGCGCGACTTTGCGCGCGTACTCACGTTTATTATGCTTCGTACGTTCGGCTTGTACAAACACCAATACAGGCGTGCGCGCGCGCCGTTCGAGGTGCCGAGGTGCGTCTGTGGTGCGGTAATATGATTCCGAGTGCGCGGCCGTGTGCCGCATGGAATCGTGACCGAGACCTAGGGAATTCCCGCCGCCGCGCACGCGTCTGTGTGTGTGTGTTTGCTCAGCGGCGATTTCATTCATGTGCGTTGTGCGCACATCGCGAGGGGCTCGTCGAAAATTCGTCGCCCGGGTGATGCGCGCGAATCTCGCACCGTCACCAATGCCAATAATCGGGCAACGGATTCGTGCGCACTGCGCACGCACCGCATGGTTATAAAACGTTGTGCAAACAAGTGCAGCACGCGGAGATCTCTGAGAGGTTGCTAAACGCGTGGAAAACGTCTAGAAACTCGTAGCTCCGAACTCCAAAGCGAGCCGGCGAAAAATAGTGCATGACTTAATCGATGTGGAGGTATGTACTTCACCGGGTTTTCTGATTTCACTTACTAGGTGGGCGGAGAGTTGTAAATAGGACACACACCTTGACGCATCGAATGAACGCTAAAATGTGCCGTTTTCCACGTCGATTGTTCACCGCCAATTTTCAATATCCTAGTATACCCAGGTCCTAGGTGGAGTGATTTATTGGTTTATTGCCGCCGCCACGTCGCCTTTATGACATCTTGACTATTTCATCATTGCACCTTCGCACCTTCTGCCACTCAAAAAGTCACACTATTGCCCAGTTTCTCTATTCAATCAAGTTTCTCAAAGGCCACCTTTTTACTTTATACATTGGACATGGGACACGGGACTATATTGTGTGCATATTGTCTTG
>JARJDQ010021275.1:0-21603 GCA_030264215.1 Geostiba sp. GC000077
TTGAATTTATATTAGTTGACAGGTGTTTTCCACTTATATACCTTACATACCAAAGTGGAAAACTACGTCGCTGCGCTCGCGTCGCGTATAATTATTTCGCTCGTAATGTAATTCAGTCTTTTCCACTTTTAGTATGTAATGTACTATTAATTTGATATATTTCACAGTGTATGTAAGATGCAACATACCGCTCTTTAGCTGGAGAAACAAACATGTATGTTGAAGGAATAATTGATAATTTTCAATGTGCAATAACTCATAATTTTACATAATTGTGAAATAAAATTTTCATCGTGATAATTTGGTAAATTTCATGCGCTTTCTAACAATGCTATTGCATGTGCAAAATGTTATCAAATTCATTACGTAATCAAGAAATGTATCGCCAAAAACACGCCCGTAACATGAAAATCTTTGTGGAGGCGCCAGGAGATGAGTTTGTCTATTTGAAAATTTGTGCAAGAAAAAAAAAACGAATTTTGCATGCTCAGATTTGTTCTGGACTATCAGTATGTCAAATGGTACCATCAACGAACTAAGAAATTCAAACCCCGTATTTGTGCGAATTAGTATGTTACATCGATGATACCAGCGAAAGTGGTCTGGAAAGGAAGTTGAAAAAGATGTAAAAGTTTGTATCTTAGAAACGGTGGATTATTTGCTATTCATGTATTCATGTTTGTAGATGAATAAATTTCCAAGCGGTAAATTATAATTAAACATAAACGAGCGTCTTGATTTAATAAACAAGAAGATACCAGAATTTACGAGCGTCGTCATGGCGCACCGCACGGTATTCGAGGGCATTCAACATAATGTAAAATATTTAAAAGTCCAGAGGGGGCGGGCGGCGGTGGGGCATGAAGCTTTTAAGTGCTCCGCATCCACGCCCGACGGCCAGCCGGCGGGCAACTATACAGAAGCCATAAAAATACCGACAAGAGAAGCGTTAAAAAAGTCTGCGGCGAGCGGGCTGGCAGACCTTTTGCAGTTGGCGCTCCTGGCCGGCGAAAGGGAAGAGGTGTGCGCGTTGCACCTTCTTGACGGCGGCGGCGGTAGCGGAAAGTAAAACAGAACCATCGTGCCCGGCGCCGCGCCGGCAAATTGTATTATAAAGTTTTGCGGCGCGTATAAAAATCCTAAAATATCATCCTGCCGAACATTAAATCTCGACAGCGCTTTCATAAAAACAGGCGCTGCAGGAAAACACAGGGAAATGTTCAGGGATAAAGATTTAATAGCTGTCGCTGCGAAGGCCGAAATTATTTCTGCCTAACTTGTCTTCATCGAGACTTTGCAAATTACAATTGCAACATTTTCGTTCAGGTTTTTGCGATTTTATCCTAAGAGCCTAAATCACTCTATTGCAACGCGGCGCGAAGGAAAAGGGAAAAGAGGAGACGATTCTTGGCTCATCAAGGAACACAAAGATTCACTGACACATCCCGGTACCTGCTTGCGCATTTCAATGAGGCGGGATGCCCCGCCCCCCTTTCCCGTCGCAGCCTAGGCCCGCGCGCAGAGCTCTATTTACCTTTCCACCTTAATTAACATTCAACGGAAGCAAACGAGCGCCGACGAAGAATCGACAACATTATATGATATAACTTTTGAAGCGCTTAACGAGGCACATGCTGCCGCTGGAGAAAAGACGCAGCGGCATGCTTTTTCCCTCCTCCCTCCGAAGAATCAACAAGAAAATAAAGAGCAAAAACGAAACTGCGGGCGGTGTGCTTCCTTTTTATTCGAGTTTTTATTATATAAGAATTTCCTTGCGCGGCTGACGAGCGGGAAAATTTGCGGAATTATCTGGTTAGGCGCGGAAGAAAGGATGTGCAAGAAAGGGGGGTTGGTTGTGGGTGTGGATGGTGGTAGCGTGCGTCGACGCGGTTTATTGAATGCCGATGTGATTGCCGTTTGAATGGTGTACTCTGTAGTCTCTCTAGTCTTTTGCCCGAGAGGGTGAATAAGGTTTCTGCCAAGTGAGTATCGCCACCACCCGGATGCTGATTCCTCGCGCACACTGGGATGGATGGTGATTGCTTCGAATGGCGTTTATCTCGAGGAGATTCAAGTGGAACGTCTTACGTTGCGCGATAGAAAAAAAAAACAGCTTGGGTAAACGATTTCTGATTTTGCAATTATAATTTCCGTTTGGTGCAATAAAACCACCCCCGTCAGCGGTGGCAGAAACACTTCACAATACCTACCCTAATTCCATTGGGACGAAGTTTTATGCGTTTTGAAGGACCAGGAACCTAATAAATCTACACATTTATAACTTTTATCTCCGCTGAGCTTCTCAGCTCTTGTTTTGCGTGCCTGCAGTTCTTGAACCAGAGTGTATGTATGGCGGAAAATTGTGTGCGCGCATGGGGAAATAAAGATGTGGCGGCGGCGGCGCTCATATTCGCGGTAAAAGTTTGCACGAGATAATTTTCGCGAACATTAAAGGTTTTTCGAAGCGAATAAAAGAGAAGCGCTGATACCGATGTTTCTTTTGATGCGGCGTAACGAGGTTACTTTCGACGCCACCGCCGAACTGGCAAACACTTTTACGCCCCGCCCACCCCCCGCCAGCCTGCGGTGACGGTGGCAACTTTCTATGATGGTTTAAACTGTTATTAAAGTCGAGGCGGGTTGCGATCGCGCCGCGTCAATACAAAAGCGCCGACATCGGCATTAGTGAGGTGGCACTTTTATCGCCGCCGACGACTTAACGCTTGATAAATTAGCGTAAATTAACGCGCTGCGCATGGAGTGGAGGTGGAAATTCGTTAATTTCCCAATTCTCCTCTATCCCCGTGTCGCTGTCCCTGTGCGTATCCGCTACATCGTTCAGCCACCCTCGGAAAGTTTGATATGCGCACGCGACATCGACGTGCGGAGGGGCGGGGGCGGCTGGGGCGGCTGTTTTTCCCCAGCACCCAGCATCGGGTTTTATATGCGCGCGCGAAATGAAAAGAGTTTTTTAGGCGCAAATGGGGAATGAGAAATGAGTCCGGTCGCGGGCACCAATCACTCTACTGTGGAGGCGCCGGGCAGCATGGGTCGTATGCGGTTTACGCTCCACGCTGATAAATGCAGCCGAAATGTTCAGAAAGTTGCGTAACGCGCCTAATGGACCTCAACTTCATTTCATTCCTCTTCCATTCCTGGGCTCGCCGACTTCAAACCAACGCATGCACAAAAAGCCGTGTAGATTTGAATAAAAACTAAATTAATGATTTGCATGTGCTTCGACGTGCCAAAGGTTACCAAGGTTCAAATAAAATAAAGGCAGCACAAGAGCTGGAATTAACGGCACCATAACAAACACATTGACTTGATGGGGGAGGGTGTGAGGATTGTATTGTTTGCCGCCGCCGCAGAATGTAACATTATACTATATTATACATGTGCGGCCGTATTAATAACATTTGCAATGCGCGACGAGCTGGCATCATTGCACACGAACGAACATGCGCGCTGGCCGAAATTCAACAAATGTAATACATATAACTACACGCATAGGGCGCATTGCACAATGCGCCCACGCTTTAATTCCATATGTAAAATTGCGCGCGCGGCGGGCGCAACAACAATTTAATAACGCCTGCGCAAATTAAGCTGTTTACCAGCCGGCGCCCGATGATAATCATACCAACGCTTTTTTCATGCCCACTGTCCAAAACAATGCTTTTATCCGCCATCATTCGGGCCTGCAATCATTGCCATCATTGAAATGATGTTTTTCAATACCGCTGTTACAATTTGAAATTTCAATTTCGCGGCTGTGCGATTGTTTTCATTCGATTTTAATTTACATAAGTACTTCCGTTCAGATACACAGCTTGCGGGTTTATATGTTTACAGATTTTATATTGTCATTGCAACAATATTATTTCAATATAGATATTTTTTTAAGAATGCAAATTTTCGTTTGGCGTAATTCCAACAATTTCAAATCAATGTTGCATATCTTCGATGGAAAGTTGGTAATTGACGGTGTGAAGGACGCATCGAAGGATTCATTTAAATTTTTTATTAGATCGAAACGTCAGCGCCGGTAATTCAAAACTCCCCGCGACGCAGCGCAATGAGCGTATGCGTTAATTAAAAACTCAAACGACGAATCATCGCCTCCACCAAGGCACCAACGTTCGTTACTGATAGCTGGTTCTTGTTGTTGCTCCAGTGAACTCTTGCCACCCATCGCAGCCCTGCGCTGCATATTCTCGAAGTTGTTGATAAACTATTTAATGAAGCACATAATCAGGACATGCTGATATGCGACATGACCAGCATGTCACGTCCGCCTCATATTTACTCTGTATAATAAGTATAAATTGAAGTTTATTGCCAGCTGTATAATTAATTCGGAGGCTGCGCCTGCAATAAGCGAATAAAGTTTGTTTCTATTGCGATGTGGGGTGCGATCGAAAAATAAATAATTTAACTTGTTTAATTCGAGCAGCCAAGAATTGCATTCGATGTTATTTCGGGCGTGTTCGTGTTCTGGCGGCGGCGATGGTGGCAGTAAGCAAGTTTACGTGCAGGGGTGGGTTCGCAGCGCACGCTTTCTTCCGCAAACATATTTTCGTAGGCATTCGCCTGCCGTGTGTTGGCAGGCGGAGCTTTTTTGGTTATCAGCACGTTATCGTTTTTTTTTACACCGAGTCACGTTACTATTTCGTGCGCGGCGGCGGCGAGAACGAAACCGAACGACAGCCCTTCCAAAGAAAACTCATGCGATGTGTGTTATTTCAGGTGCCAGTGTGATAGTGTACGGAGACCTCCAATTAGCTTGTTCTGCCAGCAACTCAACGTAGGCCTTTACCTCTGTTGTATATTGCTTTTTTTTTCTTGGTAAATGGAAATGAACGAGCCGAACCGTTGGGGTGAAATTAAACGCCAGTAGAAGTCGAATTATGCGCGTACCTAATAGACCTCTTTTGGAAAACCATCTGAAATCAGCCTGATTTTGTATTGATGGACGTAAATTGAATACTTAACTTGATTTGTCAATTATAATTATGGTCATGCAAGCGCTGCGTATTCTCGAATGACCCAAGCCGGTGGTATAAATAGCGAAACGGGACTTCAATCAATATTTATAGTTTGGCAAATACTAAAAATAATATTTCGAAATGGCAGCGTGCACGGCGTCGATTCTATGGCATTTATAAAAATGAAATATGTGCTTCAGGTCGCAAGCGAACAGCAGTAAAATTTTACTGCATCTTAACACACACACATACACTTCGCCTGCAGTGAACATAACGAACTTTATGTGCCAAATAAACACCTTTAAATTAATAATTTTACAACTCGCATAAATGCAAACATTTACGAATCAAGATAAATTGGAAATGATTCATTATCGTAATTCGAAATGATGGGACAAGGACATGAAACAAGAAGCTGTTTTCGAGAGCTGGGTTTGGGGTCGTGGAATTGGTGCTAGTCACGTATGCTAAGTGAGTCTCTGCAAGTCGACAACTTTGGGGCCCTAATCCGGCCGCACTGCGCCGAGGGCCGGGGCGCTAAGATTACAGATAACTTGATAACTGTACGTGTAATTGACCCATAAAGACGTTGCGATCCTCCATCCCCCTCTGATGGTCCGGTATTGCGTACGAATTCGGATTGAAATTGGCGGGCGAGGGTGATCAATTCGATCCTCAATTCCTTGTAGTATAAACTTCAATGTTCAATTCCATCGGCGCTTATAAACATACACAGCGAGCCTTGAAATGTAACACAGTGTGGTGTTTGTGGTGTGTGGTGTGAAGGTTGATTAAAAAAAATAAAAAGAAAGGTTTCAATTTCCTGATTTGATCTGTGCGTGACTTGAGGTGGCGACCACAGGAATACATTTTCGGTGAGTTGGTTTTTTTTTGCGGTGGTGTTCAATGGAGAGAAGAAACGTTATTAGATTTGGCCGCCACCCCGCGGATGAAGGATCTATTGATATTTTTATGAATTTATGAACTCGCGACGTGCGTGGAATTTTAATGCCCTTGTTTCGGTTTTCCCCTCTCCACCCACCCACGCGCCCCATGATTCGGGGCATCCGGGTTGGGTGTTCTTGTTAAGGAAAAGATTTTCGAGTCTTGTAAAATAATAAATCACCGTTCGCCGCGGCACTGCGCCGACAAACAAAGTTTCCAGTTGCTTTAACTCATAAATGTACATAAAACATTTCTTCGGCTTTCGGCGCCTCGTCGGATGTGAGTCAACGAGCCGCAGGTCTTAGCCGAAATATGAACGCTTGAGATAAATCATTTAGTTCTGCGCTTTGTCTTTCGCAAATAATTCTCACATATTTGTTGGCGGTGTTGTTTTTCGTCATCTGCTTCTTCCGCTCTCTTCTGGTTAGTTTCCAATTTAGTTGGGTGTTGCACACGAAACTCAGTTGTAAAAATAATTTGTTGTAAAAACTATAATTGCTGGTTGGTGGTGTCACATCGGTGTGGTGGTGCGGTGACAAATGGCAGTGTGTGTAACTAACTTTTCAAATACCCCACTTGCGTGGCAAACAACTAACTCTCAGAGGCGAACACCTTATTATGCAATTCTGGAGGAGGGTGAGATTGGCGCACGGGCCACACGGCACTCTCGGCGTTCGGTCGTCGGTCAACATTTAAAACCGCACAAAGTTTCGGGAGCGCGAATGTGTGACGCGCCAGCGCAGTGCAGCATCTGAATTTTGGGTGGAGGCGCCGGGCACATGCGGCTGGCGCGTTTTCGTATTGTTCGCGCCGTTCTTTGTTCCACGTACTTCGGGTTGGCATTGGGGTGCGGTTCGAGAGTTTGAGAGGAGAGTTGTCGAGTACTGGCGATGGGAAGGTAGGAAATCGAGTGCACCTTCTGGCCGGATACGGGCTGGACGCGTTTGTACCTGTTTCGGCAATCAAACACCCGTCCCGTGTCACGT
This sequence comes from Geostiba sp. GC000077, assembly GCA_030264215.1. NCBI lineage: Eukaryota > Metazoa > Arthropoda > Insecta > Coleoptera > Staphylinidae > Geostiba > Geostiba sp. GC000077. The sequence continues at coordinate 6,920 of JARJDQ010021275.1, forward strand.
TGGTAATTTATCAAGCACAATGCGCACATTCGGTTGCCCGCGCCGAAAAATAATTTATAGCCGGCGCCAAATAATTTAATAATCGTTCATTCATTATCCGAACTGAACATCGGGGTGGAGTAAGTTATTAAATTTTCCGTTGCGCTTTATTCATTATGGAGTTCAAATCAATTTCGGCGTAATTTAATAAAGAGCAGGGCGCTCAACAATTAATTTTATCATCCATCGCCGTAACGCGTTTGAACTATAATAAGTATTTGCTAATATCTGTGTAAATTGATTGACAAAATATGTTGACGAATACAATGCTATGCACAAGTCAAAGTCAATAATATCCAAGTTGATCTTCGAATGAATAAAAACTATTATCGTGTTTACTGTGGAACTTTGTCATGGATTGAGTTGCTTTGAGGTTTCGCTGCGCTGTGCACACACAAATTGCCGCTGCGCCAGCAAACACAGAAGTTCTTGATGCCGCATCGCGAATCGTGCACATCATGAACCGCGAATCGCGGAGTCGTGAAACCTAATGCACTATGATTTGTAGCAAACGCGCGCGCAAGCACGCTAAGAAATTAATGCTTATTTGTGATTGCAGTCGTAACAATTCGAAGAATTCCTCCATCAGCCCACAGCGCCTTTCGCTGCGCACAAAAAGACGCATGAACGACAAAAGAACAAATGAATTTCATTTGTTTCGGAAAGCTCATCGCATTGTGAAGCGAGAACAATCTCAACAAGCAGCGACGCAAAAACACAAACGCTTTCGCGAGGAAAAACAACTCGAGCTTTTGATAGTCATTCGCTGTGAAGGACACAAGACAAGCGACAATAATCGAATCAACCGAACCGAAGCCGAACCGAATCATGCGCAGCGCCGCTCTGCTTTTGCATGATTTCACATTTCAAGGCTGTGGGTGGTTGGGTGGGTAGGGTTGGTTGTTTATTAAGCTATAATCGACAAATTGCGCACGCAATGTCGGTGATGCGATTAATCCGTCGGCGGCGGCGGCAACTTTATGAATCAAATTTTAATAACGTCGAACGCGTTAATTTCATTCCGAAACTGTGCTAATTCGCTTACGCAATTAGGCTCGCCGCCGCCATCTCAGACGTGTTCGAGTTTACAACGCAGCTGCTGATGGGGCGTGAAATTTCAGTGACGCACTACCAACCATTTCTGTGCATGCGCTCTCAAAAGCTCACAGAGTGAGATTTTGTCGTATTGCGAATGCTGTTGGAAACGGTTGCCATTAACACTTTATAAATGCGTGCGCGTTTTATTGATCAAACGAAAGCCCATGCTTCATACACATTCTCAACCACTATTCCTTATTTATCCTCGGCACATATATGTGTTATGTAATATCCTTTTTGGAAGGTCTGAAGTGTTGGAATCTTATTGATAAAGTTTCCTTTCCATCCCAGTCCAAGTTTAATCTACTTCTTTGTCGATATTGTTGGAAATTGTTCCGTAATTACCAAGCTTTATATGATTTTTCCCTCGACTGCGGAAGAACGATCGCTATTGATTGATATAAGTTGCAACGCGGAGTAAATAAATACGAAATCTTCGGTTGCCTTTTTTTTTTCTCTCCTGCTGCAGCCGGAGGCGACCGACCGGATTATAAATAGAGTGTTAGAATTGAAAGGATGATCACGCAGAGGAAATGTGAAAATATCACGGGGTGGCGCACATTTGTCAGCATCTCATGTTTTTCGACATTTTTATCAAGAATCCGGCAATCGTGAGGGACGCGACGACGGTAACGATGAAGGAGACGGCGACGGGAACGCGCTTCGTTTCATCGCTTCCTATACATAACACATGTACCCAACCACCGCCTAGACAACCTCTCAGCGAAAAACAGAAAATTCTTTTTCTCCTTCACTGGAATCTGGAACGCAATCCCGGCGCCTTCGCCATGCCAACATGCGAAACCTAATCAAACATGAAAATGTATATATTTCCGCTGGAATATAATGTTGATGAAATAATGTGATTTTCGACGCAAACCTTTTAGTTGTTTTGCAAGTGCTTGTATAATTTTATAAATCTAGATGTTGTGGGAATGTATGGCGCCCCTCTGGTGCGAAGATGGAGGCGCTGTGCGAAAAACTGCGCCATCGCTTTCCCGTCCAACAATAAATATATTTCAGGTTCGATCATACATTATTAGGTAACGCTGAAACGCGGCATATGTCCATGATTGATGCCCTCGCGTATGCGCGCCCGGGACGCTCGAGTGTTTCAAACCAGGTTAAGTTACACATGTTGCAAGGGTTATAAACTACACCGAAACGATATAAAACTTCTTTTCCCCCTCCTCAACATAGTTCTCACGACAAAAAAGGACCAATATACTTTTAGCAATGCCCGAAATAATTTTTTTTAAATATATGAAATGAAAGTGCTGTCGGTACGTTTTGTGGAAAATTAATAATTTTTCGCCAGCAGGAATTTCGTAGAACGGCGCAAATTGTTATTCGCCCGCTATTTCGTGTTGAGCGCAATCGACGTGTAATTTCGCCGGCGGAATTAAATTAGTTCCTATTATTTTCGCTCGCAGCTTAATTGCGCGAATGCGCGCCGCACGGAAGGTGTGAGGCGCAGCGAGAGGGAGAGAGAAAGGGGTGGCGAAGAGCAAAGTACAAAGTGTAAACTTCTTTGAAATAGAGCGGTGTGGCGAAGGTGGCGCGGCGGAATTCAATCGCCTCGAGGCGGCAAACAGACTGGTACATGGGTGTGCGCGACGTGGGTCGCCGCCGCCGTCGTCGCCGCCTCCGGACGCATACGCCCTGCCACCCGTCGACTACTGCGATGCTAGTGCGGCCTTTATTTGCGAAACAAACTTTTATTAAAGCTGCACTCGGAATTGAAAGAAACCAAACGGTTTTTCGCACTGCGCACGCCTCCACCCTCCACCCAACGTTTGATACGAACCACTGGGCGAGGGGTCCCAAGCCGCCAGCGCCTGGAATGGAATCAGCATTGCATAAAATATATTCAAACATATTCTGAAGCCAGCCCCCACCAAAAATGACTTTGTCACGGGACGCTAATATCCAATTATCTTTGCTTCGCGACGCTGCCTAATAATTTCCGTTTTTCTCCTTTGGTGTGTATGTGTGTACGCGGGGTGGTGCATGCTCCAATCTTCTACGGAAAATATGCTGTTAAGATTTCCTCGCCACACGCGAGATGCACGCGGAGGAAAAATCAATCAGAGTCCCAGCGCTCGACGCCTGCTGCCCGGCGCCTCCACACATACATTTGCCTCCGCTTTACGTGCTGCTGTTTTGTGCACGCGGTGGCGGCGAAGGGCAAAAAAAACTTGTGCCATATAATAACTACGAACGAGGATTAATCAAAAAGTGTGCCTCCGGAGAGCCATAAAGCAAAACAAGCTCTAAGAATGGATTTATTCCGCAAGTTTTAACGCTGGCGCGCGCGCTGCCGCCTCCACCGCTGCCGACTGGGGCAACTTAAAGAATTCTGTTTTTCGGACCAACGCCACGCCGGCTTGGCAAAATACATTGCGGCAATATTCACTGAAATATGAGCCATTACGTCAAATTATCTAAATTATTACATTCCGCGCTTATTATTTTCTAATGTAACGTTAAAATTGCATAAATTAGATATCAGAGGACGAAGCAAGCGAATACACACTTTCCTTGCACCCAAAAAATATATGAAAAGAAATTGTGCACTTGCGTCAAACCACTTCAATTATGCTCACTTTTAAGATAGTTAATAATGGTACTTAGTCACTTTGCATGTTAATGGCATAATGCAATTTTAATTTAAGAACTGAAGAAGTAAGAGGACGAAAGAACGAGTAACGACGTTGATGGCTGAAATCATGGGGAAGATGATGAGCGCCGAGCTTAAGGTAATAGCAGCGCAGGCAGCAGCGCGAAGAAGGAAACTCGAAGAGACGCGCTTCGCGCCGGGGAAAACAGTTTTTCCACTAAGATTGTCCCCAGCGCGGTGCGACGCCGGAAAGTTCCCGATGGCAATTTGTAGCGGCTTGCGTTTGCCTCGCGTCGAGCTTCTTGTTCTTCAGAATGCATTAAAAGTTTCGCAGAAGAAATTGTCCTTATATGAGCGCCAAGTGCACCCCCCTTCCAACCCTTGGCATTGTTTTTGAGTACTATGTTTATGTGAATCCATTAAAGTATTTAGCGTACAGGGTAATTAAATCCCTCCCGTCTTAAGTGCCGTACCGGTGAGAGGGATTAATTTGATTTGTGAATTTAAAAGTTGAAATTTGACGCTGGAATAGTTCACGTAGTAAAATAAAAATGCAATATGAATGAAGGCTGAAACCTTACTCGGTTAGCTAGTGATGGTGGTGAAATTCGCGGCGCGACAGTGACTAAAGTTGAAACTGTTTTAAAAGCTAATTGAAGACGTCTGTTTCCACTTTCCGAGCATTGAAAACTTTCCCCAAAGGTCTCCTTAAGTTGCGCAAACCATAAAGTAAAGGGACACAATCCCCTCCGCGTTGGTGCACCGCACGCGCCGCGAATGTTTCGCTTTCTTTACGTCCACCCTTCAGCCTCGCGATGTTATCTAAATTTTTCCGCTCGGGCCGAAAGAGGATCTACCCTGGGGCGAGCAGGAAATTTTAGAAATTGTTCAATAACCAAGCAAACATTATTACGTTGGGGGCTCGGGTAGAATGGGGCTTTTTTCCGGGTGCCGTTGGGGTTGCACGAGGGTGGGATGTGTGTCACTGCAGGACGTCGGATAGTGCACGACACAGGAGCCGCAGCAATCGATAAATACATCGGCAAACGAACGATGATTTCGCGTGCATTATTGGCGTCGCATCAATACACAGCGGCGGCAGCACGCCCGCCGCGAGGGGCTGTTTTTATTTTCGCCGAAGCAATAAATTTCGCAGGCGCGCGGGGCGCTCGTTTCGCTGCGACAAAACATGGATCATCTACTTATATACCGGCGATAAATCAGCCTCTCCTTTTTATCCCTGATATCTTACTAGAGCTTCTTTTCGTCCCCGCGCCGAAAACTCGCAAGTCTCTCCTCGTCCCTCTGAAAGTGGAGCAAGTCCTGCAGCGTTTCCAGCTCGAAAATGAAGCACTCGACGTACAGCGCGCAAAGCATTTCTCTAATTAAGTAGATAATAAATTTGCGTGTAAGCATGTCTTAATGTGCAACGCTTCTTTTTTCTTTGCCGTATTTTTCATTCCCCATTCTCGTTTTTTTACAACTTGTTTACTCCTTTCTTATTAATCTTCTTTAATAATTCCCGCCGTGTGCTTCGAGCGACGTGAAGGCGCAAAAAGCTCTCATTATTCGCGTTGCTCGCGAAGCGTTGTTAATTTGCGAGGCTAAGCGAGTGACGAAATAAAAATATTAAAATAATACCCAGCGTCGCGGGCGGCGAGCATCGAGCACTGGGGTCTCCAGGGCGTTTAAAACCGCCATATTCTGCTTTAATACATTTTCGCGCTCGTCGCCGACACGTGGTAACTCCCGCCAGGACTAGCAATTTTCGCCCGGTCGTGCTCGGTGTGGCCGGCGCGCTTGTCCATGAAATTAAAACCGTATCCGCGGCCGCAGTAAAAGTTACATAAAATACCCTGTGTTTTGATTGCAAATTGTTGCCTTGAAATGACTATCATACCAAATGTCATTGGGCATAAGGCACATCAAGCATGATAATAAATAAATATTTTGCGCAGGCAGAAGAAGTAATATTAGCGGCACGTTTTATGCGCTATAAAAATTCACGAAAAGCTCTAAAAGCTTACTCAAACATACGCCAGGATAATAAAGACTCCGAGTGTGTGCAATGTGTATGTTTTGACATTAGCTGCAGCATGAGGTGTGCAATACGGGTTGGTCCGGCCGTGCAATTATTATTCATTCAAATTTTCGGAATGTGCTGAATATAAAATAATAGAGTCTGCCATTTCTATTAACCAACTCGCCATCGCAGATCCTAGATTCCTATTCATTATTTTCAACAATTATTCATGGCATGTAATTCAATTCTGTAATTATACTTGAACACCTTTTGTAAATGTTTAAAATACACTGCCGTCTACGTTGTGACAAATTAGCCAGAAATTTCTCGCTCGCTTTGCTCCTTCTATTTTGGAATAAAAGACACTCCGTGTTTCTTCTTTTTGCGTCGTGTACGAACACAATTACAGTCCATTTTTAAAGGCCCATGGTGTGTGCAGATAAAACTGTCATGTCGAATGGATGCTCAGGTACGTGTTTGGCTCACGGCGCGTATTAAAAGCTTTCTCTCGCTCGCAGCGGCGGGCGGTGAAGAAAAGCGACGCGACGTATAAGAAAAAGGAGTCGCGGTCTCCGTCGTGTGGTCATCGTTGCGTGCGCTGTCGCCATCCGCAACAAACCACCCCTACAGAGCAACTCTCACACATTAAAAAGAAGCATGTTTGCAGTATACTTTCTATTTGTAACTTTCCCATTGTAACATTTCCGAAATTGTTAATTCTCACGTAAAACAGAGTTCTTTTGCATTGTAGATTTTTTCGTCGTCCTTATCTTGTCGAGACAAGAATGTTCTGATGTCTGCTGATGGAAGTCGACAAGAAGTGGTCTCGTCGCGACAAATATTACATACATATTTTAGTCGTGCAGTGCCCGCCCAGCGACGGGAGGCTTGTCAGGTTGCGCAAATTACACTCGAAGGATAGCCTGGCGCCTCCGCCATCGTCGGATAAGAGCAAAGACCTCTCACAGCCCGCCAGCACTATTTAATTTAGTTTTTATAAAGATTTCACCACTTGAAGAATTATTCATACGTGCGTGTGAAAGGATTTTCGCATCCGAATAGAAACCTGCAATGGCATGAAGGGGAAAAAAACACCCTCCTCCGCAAAGCACAAAAGCGAGAAAGGAAAAAAATTCGAGTTCCTCGTACGCTCGGTATCTTCGTATATTATATGTTTTATGCAGTTTGGAAGGAAACGAATAAAAAATATTCAATTTATGACCGGCTTATAGGTATCTCAACCTTGGCCGTCGTTCTTATATCGCTTCCTAAGTAGATGTTTTTCGTTGCGAAGCTCTGCGCGCCGAATCCAAAACGCTTAAATCTAAATCTAAATCCGAAATCGAATCCCAAATCGAAACTTTCCACGTTTTTCGCTTTTTTTTTTGCTTCTCCGCATTTGGGCATTGTGTATTCATTTTATGAACATTTTTATCTTTTTGTGTTGACCGTATTTATTTTGTTCTAATCCGATGTGGAGGACGGTTTTTTTGGAGAGGGAAATTGAGTGTAAGTTATATAGGTGTGTGAAGGAATGTGATAAAGAAGTACGAGTGCCGGGGCGCTGTCGGTGTAGTCAGTGGTCCTAAATAAATTTAATTATTACGGCTTTCTTCGGGCTCAGGCAGACGCCGCGCCGCGCCGTGCACAACAGGGCGAAGGAATGGAAAACTATAAATTCCACGCCTGGATCACGTCCACGGACTTAATCGCGAAGAAAATCTCAGCGCGCCGAAAACCGCGCTGATTAATTAACTAACGCTTTAATTCGCGTACGTGTTGAACTGTCTCAAAGGATATTTAATGACACAACCAACACGCATTTAGACTGCAAAAAAAAATTTCACATAAAAAATGTTATTTCCCAATGGTAAAAAAATATTGTATATTCTTTTGCGTATAAGAGTAGGTATATTTGTTTTACTTATACAGGCATAGTTGGATCACCCTGTATACAAAGCAATTTCTTCTACTTAGAAAGCGTTTAATTTTTTTGTCCGTCTGGTTTATTTAAAGACTTTTCTTGGCGAGTTTTTGGATTAAATAAGTTCATTGTAGTTTTTCGTCGACGTCATGATACTTGCTTGCAAAGTTGCATACAAAGTCGGCGGGGCACAAAAAAAATGGAGCAGGTTGCGCGTCAGGTACGACGTGATAAGCGCCTATCAGACTGTTGCTTCTTCGGCGGGCATGCAAAGCACCCCTTATCGGAGTCAATCAGGAGAAACACGCACTTTATGGATATTGTATGCCGTGCCGTAGCGCTGGCGGACTTTGCATACGCTCAGTCCGTGCACCATGCACATGGGCTTGGATTTCGTGTTTTCAAATCGCCTAGCTTCCAGCTTTTATAAAATGGACGGTGCTTTCAGGGTGAAGATATCAAGTCAACTGTAAAATCTTCACTTCGTTTAGACTTGCCCACAATGGATACTTTACATGGATATACTAAGGCGAATATTGCATTTGATTGATTTTGGAAAGAAATAAGGAGTATTTTTACATGTTTGCTCGTGCCCTAGGACGACGCGCTTTTTTAAGTACAACAGCGCGTGGAAAAACGTGCGAAATGTGCCGAGTATCAATTGGAGCACGTTGCTTTTTACGATTGCGTATATCATGCGATGGGCCTATAAAAAGCATTACGTCCATGGGTGGCGCTGTGCGGCGTTAAAAAGTTTGCGAATTGGGATTTGTGTTTATGTGCGCGCGCGCGCGCGCTCCGTGGTATTTACGATTAAAGAAAATATATTTATCCGCGGGAGTGTTGTTGGGGCCCCTATTTACTGTAATTTGCGCGGCGCGCGGGAAATCTCCTCCACCTCCACCGGTACCCACCCGCGTGTGCTTTACGTATTGCCGCGCAAACCGATGAGTGTGTGGAAAAGCAGCGGACTCGATCCCTCGTGGTGGAGGCGCCCGCCTTTTTTTTTGCGCCCCTGCACTTTCTTCGCTCTTCCGCGTGCCTGCGTCGTCTTCTTCGTCTCTTGCCGCAGATAAATCTGGCGTTACGCTGTAAATGAGGATATTACGATGCAAGTCATGTTTCTCGCTATCGATCCGTACACCATAAAGTAGAGTTATATCAAAATGAAGAGGCTGTGCTTAGCCCCTCCTTTCGACTGCGCGCTCCTTAAAACCGCAGGACAGAGCCCTTAACAAGGCGCCTGGCTGTTTCAAACTGTCATTCACTTGGGAGGGGGAGGGTTGAAAAGATGTTAGTGTTTGCTTTTTTTGTGGCTTGGCACTTTCTAGGCTTCTAGACCAAATGTCACGCTGTATAATGCAGGATGCTTTCCACAAGGGGATGACTCTAAAACTACCTATGTTAATTATGTTTACTTTCGCCCACTCTCAAAGTGCCCTCACATTGTTACTCGTCGAAGGCTCATCTACGTCTAGACCTAGAAGATCAATCCTTGGAGATATTTTATTGAGCGAGATTTTTGTGTTGGTCTCCTCAAAAAAAAATTGCGAAAATATGCAGCCCGCAGAACGAAAACACTCACTCACTGAATGCTGATGCTGAATGCTGGTACTGGTCTAGGTTTTGCAAAAATGGACAAGTTTGTGGGGTTAGCCAAAGTTGTCGAGTTTCAGCACGCGAACTGACGCTCGACGCGTGAGATTAAAGCCCCCTCGGCTCGGCCGTCCGAAATGTGCTCAAGCGGACAAAAACCGCGATGCTGCGGTCCTTTTGCATCAGATATTCGAATGGATTAGCGCGTCGGAATGAGCTTCTGCTATAAGCCGTGCGCCAGGAACTGCCGCTGCCTCGCTCCGGTGCAAAGTGGAGCATGCCCTCCCCCCACCCCTTTTGCGCTTTGTTGTTTTTGCATGCGGCGGCAAAATTTCTGTTACGGGCGATCTCAAATTATCCTTGAAATTCGAGCCCGCACTGTATTTGTCACGTTCGTGCGGTAAATAATCTATTTGTTTGTGCACTCCAAGGACACATTCCCTGTACGAAACTTGAGTTCCGCACCAATACAATGTACTGCATGCATTTCGAATCATTCCAACAACAGAACATGAAGTGCATATACCTATTTTACTTTTTAGTGCTGGTCAACCTCAATGAAGGGGCAAACATCCTCGGCGTGTTTCTCATATATGGATATAGTCACATGTTGGTCTACAGCTCGATAATCAATGAACTCGCTAGAAGAGGTCATGAGGTCACTTTGATTACCGTAGAGAAGTTTCCAGTGGATGCAGGGAACTCCATTAAACAGATTGATTTGTCCGCGGAATTTGCCGTTATGAAGAGTGAGTGGCATGATTCATACCCTCCCAAAAAATGGGACGTCAAACGAGGCACTGATATGATAAGCGCTTCCCATAAAATTATATTCAACAGTTCTAAAGTACTCAATCTTCTTGATCAACCTGAGGACAGCAAAAACTTTGACTTGATAATTGTGGAAATTCAATCACTGATAACACCTGTGTTCAAAGACCTATTTCAAGCTCCTACGATTGGACTCAGCAACGCGTACCTGCATGAAATATACTTTCACTTTTTTACTGGGCAGCTCATATTCGACAAACCTGCGAAAACGTTTACAGAGAGAATGATGTCCTGGGCATATCACCTGGAGCAATATTTGGTTCTCAAAAGACTTGGGTCGTATATAGATAACGAAATTAAACAATATCTTCCAAGTGTAACGAAAAGTTATGAAGACCTGTTAGCTGATGTGGATTTGATGTTTTATACTGATATACCAGGATTGTACCCAGCCAGGGCTCTTCCTAGACATATTATACCCATAGGACCCACTCATATTAACAACACGTCTAATTTAAGAAAAGTAAGGAGTTTATATTGCATACTTCCTGACCTAACGGTATAACTAGTCTGAATTGTAGGACATTCATCAATACCTAAATCAATCCCATAATGGACTCATCTTTATGAGCTTGGGTTCGCAGGTTTATTTCCATGAACTCCCCAGGGAGAGAAAGCAACAGTTTTTCAAAGCATTCCAAGTTCTTCCTTATAATATCATTTTAAAGTGTCGAAAATGCGATGACCTAGATTCTGTTAACGACCTGAAGCTACCGCCCAATGTTAAAATCGTCAAATGGATTGACCAACTCTCCGTTTTGGGACATCCCAACACCAAGGCTTTCGTAACCCATGCCGGATTTCAATCTGTTTTGGAAACAGTCCATCAAGCAGTACCTGTTGTCGCGTTCCCATGCTTCAATGATCAGTACAACAATGCAGATCAGATTGTCCAAAACGAAATGGGTCTGCAGCTGGACTTGCTTACATTCCGGGCTGCCGATTTGGAACGCGCAATTTTGAAAGTCATTCTGGAGAAGAAGTACAGGGGGAATATGGTGGAAAGATCGATTGCATTGAAACAGCGACCTATGAAGGGGATTGATGTCATCTCATTGTGGGTTGACTATCTGGTGAAGCACAGACATGTAAAATTCCTTCATGGAGATACAAGACACATGCCATTAGTGCAATATTTAAACTTGGATATTTTACTGTTTTACCTGGTGCTTATCGGAATAAGTACATTTGTTATGCTTCGCCGTTGTTTTTAATAAATTATAACTTTGGAATTCACCTACCAACCGTACTTTGCACCGATTTGCAACACTTGGCATAGTTAGTTTCATTCATTATATCATTCCAACATGAAGTGCACATACCTCCTCTCCTTGTTACTCCTCGTGAATTTTAGTGATACAGCAAATATCCAAATAATAATTTGGATTTTGTCCTATTATACACTCTACTCATCGGTGCGATAACGTTCTTAATCATGCGACGGTGCTGTTAACTATAAGCACTCTAATCAATGGTTCTCAGAAATTGCAACATTTGGAGTGGAAGATACTGATAAGATACGTTATAGTATGAATATAAACTGCATCCGGTACTTATTAGAAAAAAAACAAATGTTTATACTTATACTAGAAATTTGTATTAGACAGTTAGTTTGGCACACTGTATTATCCCAACATGAAGTGGTCCTACCTTTACTACGTATTACTGCTGTTAACACTCAGTGATGCAGCAAATATCCTCGGCGTGTTTCTCATCTATGGCTACAGTCACATGATTGTTTTTAGCTCGATAATTGCTGAGCTGGCAAAAAGGGGTCACAATATCACCGTAATAACCGTGGAGAAATTCCCTCTAGATGAGGGAAACCACTTCAGGCAAATCGACTTGTCCAAAGAGATTGCACCTGTAAGGAAAAGCGTACATAGTGCTTACCCACCAAAGAAATTCGACATTCCCCAAATCATTGAGATGACTCGAGGTATTCATGATGCGATGTTTAACTCAACGAAAGTACGCACACTCATAGATCCAGCATCTGGTAACAAGTTTGATGTGATCCTGGTGGAGTTTATGGCGCTCATCACGCCAGTGTTCAAGGAAGTGTTCAAAGCACCCATTATTGGTATCTCCAATGTGCACTTACCTGAAATGTATATGCACTTCGTGACGGGGCAGCTGAAACATGACCAGCCTGCTAAGAACTTTAAAGAAAGAACGATGACATGGGCTCATCACCTGCTGCAGTATGCCTCAATGAAAGGAATGTCTTGGGTTATAGATAATGAAATACAGAAACACTTGCCGGAAGTGAAGACTAGTCATCAGGATTTACTAGCTGACCTTGATTTAGTGTTTTTTGTTGAAATACCGGGATTTCAACCTCCTAGAGCTCTACCACGGTACCATATTCCAATTGGCCCAATTCACATTAACGAATCAGTGTCTTTGGATAAAGTAAGATCATTTATCTGTCACTTATCGCTTAACTTTATTATCTTTATTGTAGGATATCGAAGAATACTTGAATAAGTCCTCCCAGGGAGTTGTCTATATGAGTTTTGGATCTCAAGTCTTTTACTATGATCTCCCGGCTGAAAGGCAACAACAATTTTTTGACGCCTTTCAAAGTCTACCATACAATATCATCTTAAAATGTGGAAAATGTGAAGAAATCAGGCTACCCCACAATGTCAAAATAGTCAATTGGATTGACCAATCTGCAGTTCTGGCTCACCCAAACACCAAAGCTTTTATTACGCATGCTGGGTTTCAATCTCTTCTTGAAGCTACTTATCGGGCGGTCCCTGTTGTCGCATTCCCATGTTTCAATGACCAACACCCTAATGCGGCTCAGATCAAGGAAAGTCAAATGGGTCTTCAATTAGATTTGGCCACTTTTCAGTCTATCGATTTGCAAAATGCAATTTTGGCAGTCATCGAGGAGAAACACTATAAACAGAATATGGTGGAAAGATCGATTGCTCTCCGAGAACAACCTATGAGAGGACTTGATGTGATTTCATTCTGGGTAGACTATCTGGCTAAGCATGGACATGCTAAGTTCCTGCATGGTGACACCAGGCACCTACCTTTTCTACAATACTTTAATTTGGATATTATACTATTTCACACGTTAATTATCGGCTTGGTCACGTACTCCATCCTTCGACGCTGCCGATAAGTGATAAATTCTGAAGTGTCATCGAAGGAAACCAGATACCAGAAACCAGGTACCAGATATGCCTCATCTTGGAGGTGTGCTTTAGTAACAAGTTTATAATATTTCTTATCTTATCCCCTTAAATATATTGTTAACTCAAAAATAAATAAATAAATAAAAATTGTATGCTTTTTCTCTATTTTAAGTGTGAAATAGTATTTTATGCACCAGTGCAAAATATATGGTATAAATCACGAGGACAAGTCCGACCTGTTGCTTATAAGATACTTCAATCTGGACATTATTGTATGTATATCAAACGGTCCTCATGAATGCGATAATATTCCCGAAATATCCAAACTTGAAGTGATAAAATCAAAATAAGATTATCGGTAATACGAGCGTTGGACGTACACCCGTCTCAGAATAAGCACTATTCACTCTATTTGTTTATCTGTGCTCTCTCATAAAAGGTTGCCACAAATTACCCACCTTGGAGTGGCGATAGCAATAAGATTACAAGCAGAAATGTTTACTATATATTTAGTTTTGTACAGTGTGTCATCCCAACATGAAGGGTACATTTCTTGTATACTTGTTCCTCTTGGTGACTATCAGTGATGCAGCAAATATCCTCGGCGTGTTTCTCGTGTTTGGCTATAGTCACATGATAGTATTCAGTACGATAATCAATGAACTGGCAAGAAAAGGTCATAACATCACTATAATCACAGTGGAGAATTTCCCTGTACATGCAGGTAACCACTTCAGGCAAATCGACTTGTCCGATGAAATTGAACCTATAAGCCAAAGATTGAAAGGTACTTACCCACCAAAGGAATACGACATTGCCCAAGTCACTGAGATGATAGGCAATATTCATGAGGTGATGTTTAATTCAACAGAAGTACGTACACTCCTAGATCCAACATCTGGTACTAAGTTTGATATCATCCTTGTGGAATTCTGGGCGCTGATCACCCCAGTATTCAAGGAGGTGTTCAAGGCACCCATGATTAGCATAGCTAATGTGAACTTACCTGAAATGTACATGAACTTTGTCACTGGGCAGCTGAAACATGACCAACCAGCTAAGACCTTTCAAGAAAGAATGATGACATGGGCTCATCACCTGCAACAGTATGCAATCATGACAGGAATGTCTCGGATTATAGAAAAAGAAATACAGAAACATTTGCCTGAAGTGAAGAGAAGTTATCAGGATTTGTTGGCTGATCTAGATTTAGTATTCTTTGTTGAAATTCCGGGACTTGAACCTCCTAGAGCTCTTCCTCAATATCATATTCCGCTTGGTCCAATTCACATTAACGACTCAGTGTCTTTAGAGCAAGTAATATCATACATACTAGCATGCAACTAAATTTTTGACTATTTGAACTTCATTTTAGGATCTCGAAGAATACCTGAACAA
>JARJDQ010021279.1:0-11476 GCA_030264215.1 Geostiba sp. GC000077
TATGTTCTTGAAATATATACATATATAAATGTGGTTCAATCATAAAATTGTTTACAACACATGGTGGCGTCTGTAGATTATTCTGTATTCCGTATGTGGACTATTAATTTCACGTTGGAAAATTAAGTACTTACAAAGTATTGTAAAAACATTTTCACGCGCTTTACTTGCCATTGGAAAATTCACATATTACAAATGGCTTCCTCATGCTTGCTATAAACTTTTTACTTTATTTGAATTTTTTGTTTAGGTGTTTCTACCTTCTCAGATATATAACCCCACATCATATCCCATGACAATAGTTCCTCGTAGAAACATGAAGTTATACCACTCGAGTTTTACCATCATTGTGGTTTTAAGCCTTGTGGGATTCAAATTTGCGAATAGTGCAAGAATTTTAGGAGTGTTTCCGTTGCCCAGTAAAAGTCACGTGATTCTAGGAAGTGAACTCCTAAAAGGGTTGGCAAAATACGGCCATGATGTAACAATGCTGAGCTGTTTTCCGTTGGAGAATCCACCACCAAATTATACAGATGTTGTGCTCAATAAGGACAATGTGCGTAAAGTATACGAATCTCATGTAATGTCTACCAGAAGATTGATCGACCTCAAAACTATAACATTATATGAAAGCTTTACCTTGATGTCGGAAGCAATTTTTGAAGATGAAGCGGTCAAGGCATTTATCAACACTGAGCAGCAATTTGATTTAATAATTTATCTACAAATTAGTATCGATTCGATTTTGGGAATGTCGCATATATTTAATGCATCAACAATCGCATTCAGCTTATTTGACTCGTTTCAAATTTCATCGTATATGTTTGGCAACCCACTTCCAGTTTCATATGTGCCAAATGTATTCTTAAAGTACACTGATCGCATGAGTTTTGGACAACGACTGCATAATTTTCTGGACAATACACTGAGCTACTTTCATTTGCTATATTATAATGACCCAGTGCAAGAACGTCTTCTAAAAGAGAATTTTCCAACCGCACCATCGCTGACAGAATTGCGGGAAAAAGTACAAATGGAATTTCTTAATACCCATCCAGCAGTCGGCACAGTTCGGCCCACATTTCAGAACATGATTCCCATTGCTGGATTTAATATGAAAAATGAAGTGGTACCAGCAAATCTTGAAGAATTCTTAAATACTACAAGGGCGAAGAAAGGTGTGATATACTTCAGTCTTGGATCAAACCTACGTAGCCGTGATATGAGTGTGGAAAAGATCAATCACTTCTTAGCGTTCTTCAAGACGTCACCTTATGAGATACTCTGGAATTTTGATGTAGACCTGCCCAACAAACCGCCGAATGTGAAAATTTTAAACTGGGTATCCCAACAAGCAATTTTGGCCCATCCAAATGTAAAATTGTTCATTACCCACGGCGGGAGGGGCAGTATCAATGAAGCTATTTATTATTCGGTACCATTGATCGTCATACCTTTCTACGGTGATCAACAAACGAATGCAGAGTTTTGCGTTAAATCCAACATTGCTGTAAGGTTGAATATGGAAAATGTAAATCGAAACACCTTGCATCATGCCGTAACAGAGGTTACAACTAATCCTAAATATCTAAGAAATATCAAACAACGTTCAGAAATATTTCGTAACCAAGTAGTACATCCAATGGACAAAGCTATATATTGGACGAATTTTGTAATCAACAATCCAGACAATACTATATTTGATATACCAGTAAGGAATATGGCTTGGTATAAAGTAATTTCATTAGATGTAATATTAACAACTATGTTGTTTATTGGAGTCATTTTTGTTGCCACTTTTTACAGTGTTGCAAAGATATTCATATTTTTGAGAGCAAGAATTGTATTAGGTAGATACGTGAAGGATAAAGAGTTATAATATAATTATTATAAAGTTTATGTATGTTTTGCATAGCAACACTCGCGCAAAACACGTAATTATTAATGATCGAATGTTTTATTTCTTGTTGTTTAAAATTACCATTCATAATTGTATGTATGTAAAATAATTTATGTTTAGAATATAAATATTTATCTAGATAGTTTACCTATGTTTAAATTCAGGGCATCATACCAGGACTGAAAAAGAATATTGTATTTCCCGAAGCTGAAACTTGGTTTTCGTGTGAAATAAATTACAATACGATACACACTAAATACACGGGTAATATAGTGTATTTAGATTTAGAACATCATACTTGATAGTTGAAATGCTTTAAATTGTTAAAGTGGGATAAGTTTTGCTGTACAGAAACAAGTTCGCAGCAGTTATGGAATGGAAGCATAACTGAATAAAGTAATTTTCATTTTCGGACTAGGAGGATAAACCGGAGCAAAAAAAACGGTTTGTTGCCTTGGTTTAAAATATTATAACATTTGGGGGATCGTAAAATTAATATACATTTACAACAATATCAAGGTAAAGGTAAAATTTAAAAGTGTTATTATATTTTTCGTCGAAATTGCCAATAAAGAAGTTGCCAAACTGTTATCTAATATACTTTTGTTTGGACACCAATGTCATCATAGACTTATAAAAGCGCGCACTACAATGTTTGAAATCATTCAATTCAACTCATACACACCACAAAAACATGACTTCAATAAAATTAGTGCAATTACTTCTACTGTATTTTCTAGTGGATACAGTATCCAGTGCAAAGATTTTGGGTGTTTTCCCATTTCCAAGCAAGTCTCATTGTATTTTGGGCAATTCACTATTGAGAGGTCTTGCAAAACGTGGACACCAAGTGACTATGTTGACATCACATGCCATAGAAGATTCCAGTGAAAACTACCATGAATTGGTGATGGATGTGAATCTGACATCAAAGGCCTACTCTGACACAATAACGGATTCTTATTGGTACACCCCCATCATCCTTGCAACGTACCGAGCATTTGCTACCATATCTGAAGCGATATATCAAGATCCAGTTACGCATCGCTTGATTAACTCAACTGATGAATACGACGTCATCATATATTCACATGTAACTCAAGTGTCTCTTCTTGGATTATCGCATAAATTCAATGCGTCGACTATATTGTTCAGCGTGCTGGGTACCAATCACATGATGGCACACAGCATGGGGTTGCCGCATCCGCCTGCGTATGTTCCAAATTTATACTGTCCATATGGTGAGATAATGACATTTTTGGAACGCGCTCACAACTTATTTGTCAATGCAATTGGTTCTATGCATTTGCGGTTTGTAAATGAAGCAGTAGAACAAAAATTATTGAAGCAGCACTTTCCGGATGCACCTCCTTTGGAAGAAATGATTTCTAATGTTCAGCTAGTATTTCTGAATTCTCACATTAGTTTGGAACCAATCAGACCAATCTTTCAAAATATGATCAGCATTGGCGGTTATTACATGGACGACCGGAAACCATTATCAGAGGACGTGGCTCAATTCCTAAATGCATCTGAACAAGGTGTAGTCTACTTCAGTTTTGGCTCGAATGTTAAGTACCATCATCTATCTAAGGATATCATTGACAAGTTTTTGAATGCTTTCGAAAAACTGCCTTTCAACATTCTATGGAAACTAGATGCCCATCCTCCTAAGTTGCCATCAAATGTGAAAATTGTAAATTGGTTGTCGCAATTGTCAGTTTTGGCCCATCCTAATGTTAAACTCTTTATTACCCATGGCGGCAAGGGAGGTATGAATGAAGCAATCTACTATGGCAAACCGTTGCTCTACTTTCCATTTTACGCCGATCAAAAGATGAACGCCAAAGATGCCTATGCTGCTGGTATTGGCCTAGAACTCAATATTAATGACTTCACGGAAGATGACCTCTTTGAAGCAATTAAAGAATTGGTTACCAATCCATTTTATAAAAAGAACATTATGCAACGATCCTACTTGCTTCGGCATCAAGGTATGCATCCCATGGATCTGGCAGAATATTGGGTGGACTATGTGTCTAAAAATCCGAATGCTAAATTCCTCAAAAGTCACGCTACAAAAATGCAGTGGTATGAAGTTATGTTGTTAGATATTTTCACCGTTTTATTTGCTCTAATGTTGATCACATTTATTGCATTATACGTTGTTTTTGGTAAATTAATCGCGGTCTTGAAACAGGGAATCAAAATCAAATCAGAATAATTTTGTTAGTATTCTGATGCTATTTATTCTATTATTATATTATTATATAATGTATGTAATTAAATTATAAATTTTATTTAAATCAATTTGTTTTGATTTTTTCAACTGATATTATCATCAATCGTACTTGAATTATTGCGCCATATTTCATTCTAGACACTCTGGATTTCCTAATAGGAAAGTTCCGAATATTATCACATATAAGTTGCACATGTGCAAAACTGATCCCACTTGACACCAGACAACTTATTACAAACTGCTGGTGAGCACCTGTATGATTGCCTTCAATTAGTGAATACTTTTAAAATGAACACCTGGTGTATTCAAATCTTGTTGATTCGATGATAAATGATGAATAGCAGTTCTCAAGATATGTGATCGAGTGATACTCAAAGATAACTTGTTTTCCTTGACTCGTATTACAAATTTGAATTATACCAGTTATACCAATAAAAATAAAGTACGTATAATGAAGTATGAAGTATGAAGTATAATGAAGTATGCGAATAATACACATAACGGAATATTTTGTTATATATTGTAACATTTAAATGGATATCCGAAATGACAATTTTATTAGGTAATAAAGCAGAAAACAAAAGTGTTTTAAATAGGGAACAATAATTATTCATGTATAATAGTGAGTTACAAAGACGTAATAAAGCAGTCAACACCTGCAAAAATTAGATTGAGCTATCTGCTTATTAACGCAATTAGCGTACGAATTCATATAGTGTGACTTTGCGTTTTATTTATGTTGTATCACCGTGTTGCTAATACAAATACATTACTAATGGGTTTGCGGTTCAAACTACAACAATCTCAATTCAAGGTCGTTGCGTAATTCAACAATTTTTCTCCCACATTGCCACACGTTTTCCTAGCAATGCCAAACATGTTTGTCTCATGCCAACGCCAAACCAACATAGCAAGATTTAATCAGTCGGTAGTGTTCTCGTGCTCGGGCAGTGATCGCTGATCACCAGAGAGCCACTTCATATGTTTATAAATAAACATATCTTATCGGTTGGGCTTGCAACGTGACAATCCAAGTGAGGATTTTTACATCTAAACGCATGAATCGCTAGAATTCATTATTGCATCATTTAACAACTTTTGTAACAAACAAGTGTAAAAACAGTGTTAAAAATGAAGTTGTTATTTGTCCTTGTTATAACGGTTGCCATCTTTGGCAGCTCTAATGGATCGAAAATTCTCGGAATATTTCCAATGCCCAGTAAGAGTCACCACATCCTCGGAGAAGCGTTATTGAGAGGTCTGGCCCAGAAAGGGCATGATGTCACAATGATTAGTCCGTATCCTCTGGAGAAACCTATAAAAAATTTCAGAGAGGTTACAATAAATGGAATGCTGGAGATAAAAGACCGCTTTGGAATCCAGTTGACTAGTGCGAATATAACAATACTTGAAAAGGCGCAGATCGTTTATGAAATGATGCCAGCTGTGTACCATCTGTCTCATAATAATTCAAATGTTCAGCAACTCCTTCAGCGAAAAGAAAAATTTGATCTCTGCATTGTTTCGTTTATGATAATGGAATCTATGTTCGGCTTGTGCCATGCTGTGCAGGCACCGGCCATCGGCTTGAGCATAATAGGATTGTCACCATTTCTCAGCTACCATACTAATAATCCAGTGCCATATTCATATGTACCTTGTGTGTTTTTAAGTGTAACTGACGAAATGACGTTTATCGAACGATTTAAAAACGTCCTTTCATGGTATTTCTTTGAGGCTGTCGTCAAGTTCATTTCTTTGCCGTACCAAGGCAGCTTGGTGAAGAAATACTATCCTGAAGGGCCTCCAATTGAACAAATTATGGAAAATGTTGATATCTTCCTGATGAATTCTCACATATCAACTGACTCGCCAAAACCTTTACTACCAAATGTAATTCCGATTGGTGGTTACCATTTACAAATTCTGGATGATATACCTAAGGACATATTAAAATTCCTGGACGCAACCAAAAAAGGAGTAATTTATTTCAATCTTGGAAGCAACGCGAAAAGCTCTGATCTAGAACCACATATTCTAGAAGCACTGTTGAAGACCTTCGCGAAAGTGGACTTCGATATTCTTTGGAAGTTTGAGGCTGACCTTCCCAACATTCCGAAAAATGTACACATCGCAAAATGGCTGCCGCAACGAGAAATCCTGATGCATCCCAAGGTTAAAATGTTTATGACCCATGGTGGTTTAGGAGGAACTGTGGAATCCATATATGGCGGAGTTCCAATGATATGTTTGCCAATGTTTGGCGACCAAGGCAAAAACTGTGTCGAGAGTGCAAAGAATGGTTTTGCCGTTGTATTGAAGCTTGTGGATATCACTGAAGAAAATTTGATGGCTGCCATCAAGGAGATTGAAGGCAATCCTTCCTACAAGGAGAAGATAATGTTGAAATCCGATTTGTACAGAAACCAAGAGATCAATCCAATGGAGAAGGCAATATTTTGGGCGGAGCATGTTATCAGACATAAGGGTGCTAAACATTTGAAATCGAGAGCAGCCAGTATCCCTTGGTATCAGTATTATTTACTAGATGTTGGAACCCTTCTTTTAGGGATATTATTGTTTGCAATAGTTGTTATGTATTTTATTGTGAAGCTTAACTTAAAGGTAGTATGTTGGATGTTTGGCAAAATAACTGGCAAAGAAAGGAGCTCTAAAAAAGTTAAGAAACATTAACTAGTAACACCTTGTAATTGAGATTTAGTAACATTTTTGAAACACTATAATATATGTTTATAGTTGAGGAAAATTTGGATTAGATTAGATTAGATTTGCGGACTCGGAGTGCATTTTGCTGCACTTAGACCCCTAGGGCTTATTGTTGGAACAGAGTCCAAGATTGTGACCGCAAAACCTAAGACGAGGTACACCCGCCTCTTGCGCCAAGTATTTAACGTTTCATTCTATGATATGTACGATTGGAAACATCCTGTATACTAATATTGCATTTTTATATTTTAAATTTTGTCCTCTATGTCATAAATCAAGTAATAAATATTGCTGAACTCACTATGATGCACATACAACGGATTGTTTGTTGTGGTAGCACTTAACTTATTTCCCCAATCTTATCAATCTGCATTGAATAGATTATATCAACAGGTCGTGCATTTAGACCTATTGATACCACTCTAACTAGTAAGCATATAATAAAAATATCTTATCATATTTGCGGCGGGGAAATATTACATATACATTTACTATAACAAAACCGACTCATTTCAAAACATTCGCACACTTCATCGCATAAAGTGATAGTCACAAGTGTTGCAGTAAATACGATTACCGTTCATTTTATTTTAGAATGTGGTTACTAAGAGCGTTGCTTCTCGCTGTTGCCACTTTTGGCATTTCGGATGGATCGAAAATTCTGGGTATATTTCCAATGCCCAGCAAAAGCCACTACATCCTCGGAGAATCGTTGTTGCGAGGTCTTGCCCAGAAAGGGCATGAAGTCACGATGATCAGTCCATATTCCCTCGAAAAACCAATGAAAAACTACCGAGACGTTGTCATACCTGGAATTGTGGAAGCGAAAGATGAATTTGGGCCCAAGATGACCAACCCGAACATAACTGTCTTTGAAAAAGCACAGTTCGTCTATGAAGTGATGCCAATCGTATTCCACATGGCCCATAATAATTCAAATGTTCAGCAATTCCTTCAAAAAGGTGAAAAATTTGACATCTGCATTGTCTCTTTCATGGTAATGGAGTCCATGTTTGGGTTATGCCATGCTGTGGAGGCACCTGCAATCGGCTTCAGTCTTGCAGGAATGTCATCATTTCTCAGCTACCATACTAATAATCCAGTGCCATATTCTTACGTGCCTACAACACTTATAAGTTTAACTGACGAAATGACGTTTATTGAACGTGTTAAAAATGTTCTCTCATGGATGTTTTTGGATGCCCTGCAGAAATTTATTTCAATGCCTTACCAAAACAAATTGGTACAGAAATATTATCCTAAATCTCCCTCCATTGAGCAGCTCATGGAAAATGTCGATCTTTTCCTGATGAATTCTCACATCTCAACCGATTCGCCCAAACCTTTGCTACCAAATGTGATACCGATTGGTGGGTACCATTTGCAAATTATGGATGAAATTCCAAAAGACGTCCTGAAGTTCCTGGATTCATCCAAGAAGGGGGTAATTTATTTCAACATGGGAAGCAATGCAAAAAGCTCCGACCTCGATCCGGATATTCGAGATGCACTTCTCAGCACCTTTGGCAAATTGGACTACGACGTTCTTTGGAAGTTTGAAACTGACCTTCCCAATAAACCAAAGAATGTGCGCATTGCCAAATGGTTGCCTCAACGGCCTATCTTGATGCATCCCAAAATCAAGGTGTTTATGACCCACGGTGGTATGGGCGGCACAGTGGAATCTATCTATGGCGGCGTTCCCATGATCTGTATGCCAATGTTTGCTGACCAGGGTAAAAACTGCGCAGACAGTGCTCAGAACGGTTATGCCGTTGTTTTGAACCTTATGGACTTCACTGAGGAAAAATTGATGGCTGCCATCCACGATATTACAAACAATCCTTCGTACAAGGAGAAGATAATGTTGAAATCGGATTTGTACAGAAACCAGGAGATTAATCCAATGGACAAGGCTATATTTTGGGTGGAACATGTTATTAGGCATAAGGGCGCTAAACACTTGAAATCGAGAGGTGCCAGTATCCCTTGGTATCAGTATTATTTGTTAGACGTCATGGCCCTATTTTTGGGGTTAATGTTTATTATGTCAGGCCTTATGTATTTTATTGTTAAACTTAATTTAAAAGTATTATGTTGGATGTTTAGCAAGGTCACTGGTAGAGGAAAGTGCGCCAAAAATAAAGTTAACAAAGCTGACAAGAAACATAAAATTAAGAAACAATAATTTAAAATATGCTTTTTAAGGTAAATTCATTATTAAGTTATTTCTTTGACTTGTTATTACATTGTTTGTACTAGTGAAATACAATATTATGTCTACCGAATTGACATTTTAAAATACATATTTGCCTGTTTTCGTAGTATTTATATTCTTATCTATCCGCCTTAAAGATGATTTATCTATTGCATGAATGTTCCCCTTTGAATTAAAAAATATTAATTTTAAAACAGAACATACTTATCAAGCGGAATGACCAACTATGGTCCATAGCAGATAAAATATTAAAAAAATATATATTAATATCTTATCATGTTTGCTGTAAAGAAAATTGATATGTTCGTTTAAAACCGCCACATCGTTTAATTGTCTCACATTTCATCGCAGAAAGTGATGATAGTCAGATGTTATTGTATCTGTTGCGACTAAAATACGAGATTTGTTTTTAAAATGAAGTTACTAAGTGCATTACTTCTAAGTGTGACGATTTGTGGAATCGCCGATGGTTCGAAAATCCTCGCTATATTTCCGATGCCCAGTAAGAGCCACTACATCCTAGGAGAAGCGCTGTTGAGGGGCCTGGCCAAGAAAGGACATGAAGTCACCATGATTAGTCCCTACTCAATTGACAAACCGATGAAGAACTACAGCGACGTGGTTATAAATGGAATGCTGGAAGTGAAAGAACAATATGGTGGCGGGTTTGCGAATTTTAACGCGACTTTCTTGGAAAAAATGGGCATAATGTATGAGTTGTTTCCGGCGGTGTACGACACTTCACACAACAATTCAAATGTTCAAGAATTTCTTCAGAAAGGCGAAAAGTTCGATGTTTGCATAGTATCGTTCCTAATCGCGGAGTCAATGTATGGTTTGTGCCATGCAGTGCAGGCACCAGCAATTGGCTTCAGCACTGTGGGTATGGCGTCATTCATCAGCTACCACACCAATAATCCAGTGCCGTATTCTTATGTACCAACTCCGTTTATGAGCTTCACCGATCAAATGTCCTTCATTGAGCGAGTGAAGAACACAATGACTTGGATTCTAATTGATGGTATTATCAAGTATATCTCATTGCCTTATCAAAATACTTTGATACAGAAGTACTATCCAAACGCCCCTTCGATAAATGAACTCATGGATGACGTTGATCTCATCTTGATGAATTCACATATTTCCACGGATACACCAAAACCTTTGCTACCGAATGTTATACCAATTGGTGGTTACCACTTGCAAATCATGGACGATATTCCGAAAGACATCTTAAAGTTTTTGGACGAATCCAAGAAAGGAGTTATTTATTTCAACATGGGAAGCAATATGAAAAGCTCCGATTTAGAGCCTGCAATTCAAGAGGCTATTCTTAACAGTTTTGCCAAAGTCGACTACGACGTTCTTTGGAAATTTGAAATGGATCTTCCTAAGAAACCCAAAAATGTCCATATCGCGAAATGGTTACCCCAACGTCCTATATTGATGCATCCCAATGTAAAAATGTTTATGACTCATGGTGGGCTTGGTGGAACTGTGGAATCCATCTACGGCGGCGTTCCAATGATCTGTATGCCTCTGTTTGGTGACCAAGGTAAAAACTGTGCTCAGAGTGTCACAAACGGTTATGCCGTTCTATTGGAGGTAATTGGCTTAACGGAGGAAAAGTTGTTGGCTGCCATCAAAGAGCTTGAAATCAATCCTTCGTATAAGGAGAAGGTTATGTTGAAATCCGACTTATATAGGAACCAGGAGATCAATCCAATGGAAAAAGCAATTTTTTGGGTGGAGCACGTTATCAGACACAAGGGAGCCAAACATTTGAAAT
Organism: Geostiba sp. GC000077; assembly: GCA_030264215.1. Lineage (NCBI taxonomy): Eukaryota > Metazoa > Arthropoda > Insecta > Coleoptera > Staphylinidae > Geostiba > Geostiba sp. GC000077. Next base: position 10,877 of record JARJDQ010021279.1, read on the forward strand.
CCAGGGCTGCTAGTATTCCGTGGTGTCAATACTATTTGTTAGATGTCATTGCCCTTTTGGTTTTAATTATGTTGATTGTATTAGGTCTTGCGTACTATATTATTAGGATAAACTTGAAAGTATTATGTTGGATGATTATGAAGGTTACGGGCAAAGAAAAGTGCTGCAAGAAAGGTCAAATAACAAAGAATAAGAAACAAAAAGTTAAAAAGCAATAGTTTATATGTATAATGAACAAAGTAAAAAATAAATCAATATTGCATATTATCCCACTTATTTACTAAAATATTACAATAAACCTAATATTTTGATAGTAGTCAAGTAACTGTGTAATGTGAGACGTGCGAGATAAATATAGCACAAATGTTTGCACTCAGTAGAAGAGCAGAGTTCGAGGTCATCGTAATCAAACAATTATTATCTATGTAATTTTGTCATGCACTGTGCAATAATGTGTGCTCACTTCATTTATCGGTTTAACTCAACACTAGCATTACTTGCACTGTCCCTGCTGATTCTAACAGCATATGGCTAGATAATATTTATAATGTGTGTGTCATAGAATAATTGGCAGTGTGTGAATAAAGTCTTACTATGACG
>JARJDQ010021295.1:0-11192 GCA_030264215.1 Geostiba sp. GC000077
TATTTTCATTTTATGGACGTGTTTTTGAATGTTTTCAATGAGCTGTATTTGATTGTTGTTGCTTCTTACATGCACTGTGAAATATATCAAATTAAAGGAAATTTTATGCTCTTCCCAATGATGCCAATTTCATAACGGTGGCTGTTCCAATTTTTGAGTTATTGGGCGTTAAGTTAAAAAATCGTTGTTTACAAAACCAAAAAGAAGCAATCTCTTAAAAAGTAAGGTCAAACTGCTTGTCGAACATTTTAAACTCTAAATTCGATGTCGAATTAACTCCTTTTCAGGATGCACTCCGATAAATATGAAATTTGCTTCATTGATAGATAATAACAAGGAAAAAAATATTGGTAATGTCTCGATTTGATATTCCGACCATTTGACAATTCGTATTGGTGGTGGAGGCGCCGGGAGTATACTGACTTTATCTATTTGACAATATTTGCGAAGATTTTTCTTGACTTTTAGTATGTTAAAAATTAGTTCCGCATTCCTTGCTTATATCTCCTGTACCATAATACCGTAATACTTTCCTCATAAATGCACAAATCACAGTCCTTAATTACAAATCCATTCGCCCGACATCCGCTGAGACCATACAGGTGACATTGACACGCATACATAATAGCGCACACCTCGCTATGCGCCTTGGCGTTAGCGATGGCCTTAATTAAATTAGCACCACCAGCTTAGCAGCTCATTTGCTAATTGACGCACGGGCTTGTTATAATAAATCTGATAGCGCCACGACATCCCGTACAATTTATCGTCCATATATGCACACATGCACGCGTTAATTGTAATCGGATGCGTAAATATGTGTCACCTGTCCCTGATAATAATAAAGTACCTACGAAGAAGGAACACGACCGCAAGAAAGTTTACATCATTTATATTAATGGTGAGTTTAGGCGAAAAGAAAACTAAAATGACATTAAAGATCTCGTATAAAACTAGAACTTTGCAAGACAAAAAGTACAATATTATTGTGGGTTAATTTCTGACATTTCATTTAAAAGTTGAGTCAAGCTAAGATTCAAATTATACACAGAACAAAGCGATTAATTACCAAGTGCGATCACAATTACGCACCAGAGTTCGAAAATTAATTGCGGTTTAGGAGCGCGGCGTGGCGGCGGCGCGCAATAACGACTTTCGGGTAGTTAATACAAACTAATCGCATGCACATTGCACATTGCACAAAGCTCCCCCAGCGAAATAGAAACATTATGCATAACTCAGTTAGGCTATTATCAAAGTTTGCACATTTGCACGCGGGCAATTCAGACATTTTTTCGAATCCGAATCCTAATGTAAAACGACGCAACTCATTAACACGCAACGCGTTTTGTATTCATTTAAGTGACAAGTATTTAAAACGTAATTGTTACATCGTTTAACACTTCCACTAAGACTAAGCTAATGCCCACATCCCACCTTCCTCCCACCCCAAACATATGAAGCAAAAGCCGTTTTGACAAGATTACTGGCGTGGCGCGGAGCGAGCGCGTTAGGCATTAATGGGGAGCATGTGTAGAAGGCCTCCAGGTTTTGTTGGAGCACCTGTGCGCAGTGCGCTGTGCAAACGCGCCACCTAAAAGTCAACAATGCTTTGCATACCCCACCCCCCTGCCACATTATGTTTCCATTTCGCAATACATTTGGTAAATATTTAATTTTCGTCCAGCGTTGCGTACATTTTTAATGTTTATCTATGCCCTTGATACACAATCATAAATTTTCGGCTTCGTGTTACACTGCTGTTACATTTTGGTATTGGAAAGGAGCAGCGGCACCGTGGTAGAGTGGTAGTTATCGATATTGTGTTGGCTGCACATTGGAAGCTTGGAAAATCCGAAAATATTGTGCTCAGCATTCAGTATGCAAAAGCGCGTGATGTGGCGGCATAAAGTGCAGAAATTACAGCAATTTGTCATTCTGATTCAGTTCGTACAATAATATTCCTGGGGGAAAGGACGACGCCAGCGCACACCCCGTTCGCGTTGCGGACGAGTTAAGTCGGCCGCAATTTCAGCTGCGACGACGGACAGGGACAGCATTCCTATTCATGCGCCATCCTCGGATATCCTTATGGCACTCCTGGGGAGCGACCCCCCTACCCACTCCATGCAGAAGTGTGGGCTCGTTTACACTTTACACGTTGGGCGAATATATGCAGAGAGACGTGACATCAAATGTGAATCAAGGCGTCGAGTACCACCTCCAGTATTCGGGGGATGAGTATGAAGTATGAACTTTTGGTCCTTGGATGCCTTGGACGCCTTGGCAAGATGAGATTTTCGCTGCTAAAAAGCAGTTTGACCATTTTGGCGGAAGCAGTAATAAATATCAAGACGATAGTGTACTTGATATCACTTGTTTTATGGTATGGTGGTGGGTAGCATTCAGCTAGAAAAGCGATTAATCAACGTGCTTGGCCGGCAGTGCGTTTTATGTGCCCCGAGCTCCAGAACTAACAAAGCTATCTTTAATTCACTTTTTTTCCGTCTGTGTCGACCTACGAAATCACAACGAGTAAATATTTTTCATTTCTTGGCAGCTCCTCATTCCACCAGCGAAAAAAAAACCGCATATCTTTGACACTGACACGAATGTAGATATTCCAGCCTTCACCCTCCATATATAGCATGATTTATCTAACTGTATTAAACTTTAGGAATATTAAGCACTTTCACGTCACCTCGGCATCATCAGTTTACGACTATCGGCTCGGCATTGCCCATAGGTATTATGTGGCAAATCGCAAAATCGTGCCGGGTTTACCAAGGGTCGCACGGGAAAAACTTCCCCAATTCCCAGCATCCCCAGCGCCACAGAGAAAGTCATATTTTCGCTCGAATAAAACCAACTCAACTTGGAATATCATCATCATACGCTTGTATAAATATTAGTTGGCTTTGCTATCAGCGGGTGGGCTCTCCAATGAGATGGAACGAACAGCAAAGCAGAAACCAGGAACCAGGAACAAGAAACAAGGAACAGGGAACAGAAAAGCCTCATTTACATTTCAACATTTCGATCCGAACAACACCTTCGGGCAATTGCTTTATAACTTCTAATATAGTACAGAGGGGGGCGGCGCGGGCGGCGGGGAGGATCGAGAGGAAACAGTAATTCGCCCGGGTAAAGTCTAACGAACCACCTATAGCGAGCGAGCGCGCCCCGCGACGGCCCTTGAACATTTTCGCTGACTTAGCCCGGCGCCTCCACCACGCTCCGAAGTGCACAATACGCAGACGAATCCTGCCCCTCTCACACCAACACCCAAGCAACCCTCTCACAGGGAAGCGCACAAACCGCGCGTACCACCAACCCACCCACCCACTGTCGAGACCCAACGAAAAGCGAAGAAGCTCCCCGCAGCTATAGAGATACACTCTGGAGATCTGTTAGTCTTCCCATGCACTCCACTCTTATTTCGAGAGAATATTAAGTAGTCACTCCACAGAATTATCTTTGCGCATACAAACCGAATGGGGTTAGGGTACCGTCTTCCTAATCACGGCCCTATTTCGACATTCCGCCCCCAAAAAAAAAACAACACATTTTGGCAATGCAACGAAAATAGTGGTGTGATGGTAAATGTTTGAATAAAATGTTACAAATTGGGTAATTAACTGCTTCGGGCCAAGACCCGAAACGTAATTAAACATTTTCGAAGTGGGAACTGGGAACTGGGAACTGGGAACTCGAGGTCCAAGAGTCGACAAGTGTAATAAATTAATTATTCCGGCTCGTTTGAAAGTAAATGATAAATGTCGCGAATATTAAGGAAAGCGATTCGTTTACGTTGAAGCTGCAAGTTTCGCGGCAACTAAATTTTCACAATTTCGCGCCATACCAAATGCTGATTCAAAAGCCGCCACCGCCGCCGCCGCCGCCTTGAACTGTGTTGGTCGCCGGGCTTGAAAATGCTACAAAGAACAACCGTACATTTCTTTGCCGCATACACATCGGATACACGCAAAACCAGTAATAACACTCTCAAAAACCGCCAACTTTGCCAAAAAGCCAAAGAGTAAATCTTTTTCGCCTAAACTCGGATTAACATAGCACCATCCGGATAGTGGACTTAAGCTTGATATACTGCCGGGATGCAAACGGCTATTACTGTATGCTGCGCAGCGCGCGCTGTACATGTGCCACCGAGATACTGAAAAGCCAGGATGAGTGAGGAGTTGTCTTGGAAAAGTGGAAAAGCTTATACAAGTGGAAAAGCGGAGGCTAGGCGGGATGCCTTGATCCGTCCGGAATCTAATTAAAACCTCTACATTTCACTGTCGCCCCTACTTTCGCACCCTTTCGCACATCGCGGGCTTGCACAATGAAATGAACTCGTTCCGACTGCCAACTTTGAGACATTAACTCTCCTTATAATGAGCTTAGCTAAGCTATTCGTCAATTTTAACTTCTCTCTTTTTTTCGTTGTCGTTTCTCGCATTCCTCTGGAAAATTGTGTCAAGAGTGTGTTTACGACAGAAGCAAATAAAAAACATGGCGTTATGGTGGGGAATATTGATTGAGATATTCCCACTTTCCCGCACTTTCTCAACTAATATTATAAAATTTATTAGCTGCTGGAAATACTGGAAAATCTGATTTGCGAAATAAAATATACGAGGACGTTAATATTGGAAATGCGCGCTATCGCCCCAAGCGCACGCCTCGAGGACATCATTCAGAGGCAAGGATATGTGATGGGATGGGGGCATTCAAGCAAATAGTATCGTGTCGTCTTGAACTTTAATCCAAGTCCACGATTGTACACATTTCCAAGAATTCCAAGTCTTTTCGCAATACATATAACCAAGAAAACCAGTGAGTAAACAATTTTATTGATTCTTCATTATGATGCCTGATTCAGCTGAATCAGGCATTTTTGCCAAGCAAATTCTACAAACAATATTTACCCATCATAATTCCTGATTCTAATTTCCTCGTCCAAGATTATTGATTCGCGTGGAATTAGACTGCACAACCTGGAGTGGCCGGAATGGCGACAGTTAAGTTTTTATGGCGCACATTTCCCATTTCCGCCAACAGTATACGCCTGGCGGCATCGTGGGGGTGTAATGTCCCATGTGGGTGTGATAGTAATGGCCAAGTTTTGGGCGTGCGCTAAAGAAGTGTCCTTCTAATGTGGTTTACGGTGGCCCGCTGCACTATAAAACTGTCTTGTAGATGCTACACTCTTTTATTACGGAACACGTTAAATGGATTTGCTTAATCTATAGCCGCGGATAACTCAACGACCATTATCTTTTGCGCTTTTTCCATCTCTTCCGAGGGCAGCGAGCCCAGCAAGCACATAACGACATTCCTGGCATTTCGTAACATCAAACAGAAGCCAGAGATATTTATTGTTATTTATAACCATGTCCTGTGGACAGACACTAAGGACATCAGAACGTGTGCCTGTGTGCAAATGTTTCCAAAGTCTCCATCAATGTGCCTGCGATGGCTTTCCATGCTCCTTAATTATTTTCGTTACCCTACCCCCTCAAAATCCCCGACGCCACATCACTTTACATCAACCCCGCTCAATCCTGCGCTTGAATGCAAGTGGGCCGCAATTCGGTCCGCGAGGCTTGATGGTATGGCGGGCGAAAGAACGCCTATGAGATTTTCTAAAATTCCGAAAGGTTTTTCAGTAACTGGCAATAACGCCGAGATAGCCTCGACTTGCCTTCGGGATAAAAGGGAGATTGCATCGTTCTGTTGATGTCTGATTAAATTGTTTTCTTGTCTGCGCGTTTCTCTCGTTTCGCTTGCCAACTTTCCGGCACTCTACACACAGCCACACGCGCGCACAGCACACTGGGGCGCGTCACACAACGAGCTGGATATTTTCGGTCAAAACAACCCCGCTCCCCCAACCCCTCCCGCCCGATGAAAAACAGCAAATGGCCAATCATGCAAGCGACGCACAAATCAAGAAATATTGTAAACAAATATTAATAATAAATGTCCATCTCTCAAAAAGCAAAATTTAATTTCCTTTTAGACATTTTGCTTAAAACAGAAACGCCACCAAATTATGTTATTGATTATTCTTCGCTCTTTGCAAATAACAAGCGGAGAATCCGGCCGAGAAAGGTTTAATCTAATGAAAAATCCTCAAAATTAAATTTTAATCCTGTTTAGCACGATTTTGCAATTTTGAACAAAAGTAAATTTGAATGTAGCCGTCGCAAAAGGATCGTCAGCATTCAACGGCTAATGAAGGAAAGGAGAGCAGGAGGAGGCACGAGACCTTTGGCTCGAAATTGATGATCGCCGTTTTAAACTCGATCCGAAGCGAATTAAGCGCAGATTTCCACCGAGTACGGCAATAACTTACAAACTTGTCTTTCGCGCCACGGCCTTCGACGCGAAGTTAGGAAAAAAAGCTGACAAACAACAAACATAGGAAACTTGCAAAAGTCGAAAACGAGGAGATGTAGAACTCCTTGGCAAATAGAATAAAATAAATGAAAAAAGGCCAAGGAATGAACAAAAAACGAACAACGAACCACTGAGACATGAAGGGTAGTGCTTGCTGGTGGATAACTCCGAGTGGCGGAGAGCGCGGAAGGAAGAAATGTATCCGACTTTTGTTTCCGTTGAGGGTGCTTTATGGGGATTGAGCGATGGTGGAGGCGCCGTAGTTAAGTAAAAGCACAACATTGTTCTTCAACGTCCGAATTTATTGGCGAGCATTATTGTATTTGTAAGAGACCATGAGACCATGATGCGATTACTATCATAGTTCAGGAGAAATAGGTTTTTAGTTGGAATTAACTCCCACAAAGACGGGGGTTTTCAATCATTCATTGCTTTAGTTCCTTGGTGGTACCTATTTGATATCTAAAAGTCCTAGATCTGAGCAGGCAAAATGCGTTTCAAATAGACGCACATTCGTCTCCCGGCGCCTCCACCGAACATTATCATTTTACCAATGTGTGATACATTTCTTCATTACGTAATGAATTTGTTAACATTTTGAACATGCAATGGTATCCCTGGGAAGAGTATGAAATTTGCCAACTTTCCACAATGAAAATTTTATTCACAATTATGTAATTTTGCGAGTTATTGCTCATTGAAAAATGGCAATTATTATTTCAACATAAATTTTTACTTTTCTTGCCATTGAGCGGTGTGTATTTGATTGTTGTTGCATCTTACTTGCACTGTGAAATATATCAAATTAAAGTAAATTTCACGCTCTTCCCAATGATTCTAAAGCTCATAATTGAAGTTGTTCTCATTTTTAAGATATTGTGAGTTTAGTAAAAATAAATGCGTTGTTGATTGAAAAACCTACATGAAGCCGATATTTTGAAAATTAAGGTCAAACATCCCATAGTTGTCAAACGTTTTAGACTCTACATTCTATGTAAAATAATCTCCTTTTCTGTGTGCACCCTTAAATTAACCATCTTTTAAATAAAAGGCAACATATGTTTGTATTTTTGTATGTTGTATGTTCGTGGAGGCGCCGGGAAACGAATGTGATTCTCCATTTTAAGCTTTGTGCAAGAATAATATAAAAATGGTGTTTAAAGAAATCGATTCAAATTAACGGTATTGTCATTATTATCATGTCTAAACGTTTACTGTGGAATGGTGGTCTGAAATTATAGCGGTCGTTGTCGAATAATTAAAAGCCATTGTCCGTCCGGCGCGGCGCTCCAATTTGCAATAAAAGCGATGCCGGACGTTATCGTCGCCGCCAATCGCGCCCATCTATCGGGTGCAACCCTTCAAGCCCCCCGGGGAGCGCTCTTCAAATAGTGTTTTATTATTGCAGATAACGCGGTTATGTACGCGCGCGCGCTGCATGAGAGTCGAAACGATTTCGCCAAAGTATTAAACGGTCGCGCTCGATATCGTTTGTTTCGCGATGCGTGGCCGGGCGCAATTTGGACGCGTTTTTAATTCCGTCGGGGGCGCACCATTAATATGTGTCATATGACGCCTGCCAGCGGCGCCGCGCCGCAAAGCTCAAAAGCCCAAAAGCTCGACTAATTTCCAATTGCGGCGCTTGTAATTTCAGCGCGCTGAAAAAAAAAAACGCAGCGGGGGATTAAGTCGTCCGGAAATAATGTGTCACCAAAACATTTTCCACAAGATAAAAATACCGAATCCTATACCGGATGCGAAAAAGAAGGCTGTGCCTTTGTAATGTTTCGTTTTCTATGTTCCAATCAGACGGTAACGATACAAGTGAGTTTTATTTTAGTTTCGGAAGAGCTTTTGGAAGGGTCGGGGAAGAGGTTTTTAAATCCGCGCGTCTGTGGAATTTTTTGGTCCTCTTCGGACGGGTGGACATTTGGTATTCGCGATGGCCTGGCTGCGGTGCCGGTCAATCAGGCATTGTCTGAGCGCCATTGTCCTTTTAATCACGTACGATTCGTAAATTCGGGCGGACGCGCCGGGCGAGCGTACAAAACTCTCCTGCCGCCCTATGCAGGGCGACCAGTCGCCCACGTATACCGAAAACGTTCGAGTGCGTCCCACTCGACAAACAATATTCGAATCGTACTCGTATTTGCACTCTCGTCGGACTCGCGAAATGAATCGAGGGGGAGCGAGGAGAGTTATATTTGTATTTTTATTTTAATTCGCGTATTCACCAATTCACCATTGCATTGTGCTCATGTGCACATTTTTATTTTATCCCTTTTTGAGTCTGTTCACTTATTTCGATGTAAAATGTAAAATTTTAAATTCGATTTTTATCTCTGCGTTTTATTTCGTTTATTTGTGGTCTGTATTGTGGGATTTTTGTTGATCCAAAACACAAAGCCTCTTGAAATCTAATTCGTTTCATTGTTGCAATTGTTGAGCTCGTTCCAACTTGCGGTAAGAGACGAGTTGAAGTTAAATTAAAGACTTGGCCGAAAGATGCTCAAGAGGTACGAGTTTACGAGTCGCAGAATAAGAAAACACAAGAGAGGCAGCACCTCAATTGCAGAATAGCGGCAAGTGGAAAATGAAAGGATGCCGAATTGGGAATACTTCCAGGTCTGCAAACTATGTTACAATTACTTACGTATAGGTATAACGAATCGCGATTCACGAGGAGAAACAGTTTGCTCAGTTTCGTTCAGTTTCATTCAAAATACAGCTGTCCTTGGGCCTTGGCAAAGTGTTGATGATGCTCCAATCAAGAAACTCGAGAGAACAGAGAACAATGAGTGTGTTATAACGATGATTGTCCGAAAAAGCGTGGCTGTTGTGCTGGCCCCCAACGGGCGAGTGAAGTGAGGCGCCTTGAGGGGTCTCGAACTTCTGCACGGTTGAATGGACAACCCTGGTGCTGGACTCTCGAGTACCGGACGATAATCGAACGTTTTCCACGTTTACCGTTAATGACCATGGAGTGGCGAGCAGCGAAATAATGACGTTAGCGACGCGCAATTAGTCAGGAACTATAATAACAACGACTCCGATTCTATACCTCGATGGAAGTCAGTTTAACGAATTGCTCCAAATTGTAGAATTCGTACATTCGCACGTAACGAATTCTTTTCCATATGTGGTCTAATGTTTACTGAACGACGACAAACAGCTAAAACAATATCCCATCATCCTCTATACGAGTTGTCGGTTTCGCCATGCGCTGCGTGAATAAAAACAACAGCGGACTGTCAAAGATACAAAGCAAGCCAAACAATGCCGGCCGGCGACGCCATGGCATTTTCTTGCTGCCCGGCAGAAAACTTTTTCCTCGTCTGTCTGTCGTTTTCCCGAGGCAAAAGAAAGCAAAACGCGCAATCAAAGGCAATGAAAGACATATTTCGGATTTATGCCGTTCCATAATGCGTCGTCGTGCGGTGCACCACCCCGACGACAATAACAGTAAGTGAAAACGTCGTCGGTGGGGGTATTATCGAGATTGAAGATTGGACGCACAAAGAACGGCGGAGCGCTGAAACTCCTGAGACAAAAGGCAGCGAGCTGACGTGCGACCAGACCCCGAGCAGGACATGAAGGATGAACGGATGACATCGAGTGTGTTCTTGGTTCTTATAAGATTGCCATTGGGATGGGAGTCGCTACGATTCGGAGGGACTGTTATGATTTCGTCGTTTCGACGAGGGGGGCGTGCGTGACGGACGCTGACGTGCGTGCAATATGCCACAGAGGATAGGCATTCCGCAAATGATGGAAATTGATGTTGTCGAGATGAATACCAAGTGAATGATAATTCCACCTAAACTGGTGTAGAATCCATTGACAGTGGAAGATGCTACTTTGGAATTGCATACACCCTGTAAACATGGGGCAATTTTAATAATCATAACTGAGCGAGGAGTAGATTTTGATGATCCTCGTATAAACATGAACATTGTTCAGATTAGTGTTATTCTCCAAGTATCACTTTTATTCTTAGCCCATGAAGGAACAAAAAGACCAACCTCCCTTCTTCCAAATGAAATGTGTCACATGCAATCTCAATTGTTCTCTATTGTTCTGAGAAACAGAAAAACAATTATATTTCTAGGTTAGATGACTCCCTCATATTAAATCCCTTATATGATTAATTAAATGAGGTTAGATATAATCCGCATCATAATCTTACGCTAGGTAAGAACACTATGAGGATATTCCTCCTGGTATGCTTTCGAGTACTTGAACATTGGAATATTTGCATATTTGTACAGACTTACAGGCTTACCGAACATTTCTTAAAACTTTGCCGGTGGGGTGACTTGGGAAAATCCTATTTTTAATGCCGCGCTCACTCGTTGGGGGCAAACATGCAGAACAGCGGCTGTGGAGGTTTTCCGATGCTCGGTCTGGGCATAAATATGCTTAAATCTAGTCGAGCGTATCAGCCACTGGAAGGGCGATGGTAATTGCGAGTGGAATATGGGAATGAGGATGCTTTGGAATCGGGACTCAGAGCGGGGAAGAGGAAGATAATCCGGAATTATTGTTAAAGTTTTCAAGCGGAAAATTATGCATGAAAATGATTATTTACACTAAAAAGAAATGTTGTACCAAGATATTTTAATAATAGTTATGTGCGGTTTCTCCAGAATACTCAAAGATCATCTTAGGACATAAGAAACTCAACGTCTTAATTTACTTTTTAAAAGATGGATTTTGGAAACTTGAGATTCAAATCATAACCCCTAATGGGGCGACTACCAATAACGATGACTATTCGATTAATTTTA
>JARJDQ010021301.1:0-19342 GCA_030264215.1 Geostiba sp. GC000077
TTTTGCAAACGGCACAAAAGTGCACGTACGATGGGTATGTTCATGGTAATAGTATTGTTATCAATTGTATTATGTATCTCGATCAATCGATATCGTTTTGTGACTTTGTGTAGTTTCCGGTCGGTTGTCAAAATATTGTCAGCTACGAAAATGCAACGATGCCACACTTGCGCCAAACACAACGTCCAATTTTTGCGTTACAGTGGCGCAGAATGTAATTCCAAGCTCGCGTGTTTGGTGTTTACTACGCAAAGTGCAAGTGCATGTGCATATACCCAGCGTTTATCGTAAAACTGGTAAAACGAATCATCGCAAAGTAGACAAACACGATTTTAGTACTTATTATCAGATGGTTCAGGGTCTGTGTTCACAGTCTTATCCATTATGCGATGAATTGTTTTACGCACGGTTAATAATCTATTGCAGTTTTGTAGTATACATCACAACATCTGTACCACTGTACCTCTGTACCTGTACCACGCCAACAAAATGCTATGTATGTATATCTAATGTACATGTGACTTTTGTTCACAAACAATCTGAATCTATTACACCAAGCTGTGCGTGTGTGTGTGTTTGTTGTTCGCAAAGTACCTGCAGTTCATCACTATCATCAAAATAATACTCGTTTGGTGCTAGATCAAGGTCACAAGGTGCAACAGATTTAGGCATTTTGCATTGCTTACAGTTGCTTAAACATATATATATACTACCAAGCTAAACATATATTCTCTGTTTTTTTAACAATACTCAATACTCTTTAATTCATGAAACTGCAGTTTTGCTTAATTATTAATGATACAGGCGATACAGCAAGTAAACACATCGATTATGAATTGCACGTTTCAACATAGGACTTAGGTTAGGAGCAAGAGCTACTATTGTACCGGTGCATATATGTGTTCCAGTTCCTGTGAGTGCCCCCTTAATACATTATATGATTAAAATTATCTCTTCATGTTGCAATCACATATCAGCAATAAATAAAATCTTGAAAATAATAAATAATTTCTCTGATGCATAAATATTTCGATTTATATATATGATCTATATATCTGCAATTATTTGCTAATAATTTTTTGTTCTACATTTGTTTCATCATTAAATTACTCTCTCTTACGCTTGATACTCTCAGGCCTCTCTGCCAAGGTATTAATTAGGTATTTACACAATTTCTACTGTACAATGGGTGATCTGGTGGTTTCGCTTTGTTAATCAATTATCTATATGATCTATATAATCTAAATGACCTAAAACCTAACCCTAACCTATCATTTCGCTAGCATGGTTCTGCGTTTAAATGCATTTGGTTTAGTTTGGTTTACGATGGCATCTGAATATAGACACGTATTAACACACAATCTATCGACGGGATTGTACATGCCGTGGTAATCTGGTGATTAGTGATTAGTGATTACTTATCATTGTGCTTCAGCTGCGCATAGCAGTTTTGGCAGACGCGCACGGGTTTGAGGATGCGCAGGCGCGAAATTTCGCTTTCGAAGCGACTGCACTTGCTGCAGAACACCTGACCGCAGTTGCGGCAGTGATGCTTGCGCTCGTAGATGGTGAACTTGACGCTGCAGTTGGCGCAGTAATCAGCGCCCTCGTCCTTCAGCCAGTGGTCGGCGGCGCGGCCGGGAATATCGCAGACGCTCCACGAGAAGACCCGCCCGCGGGCATCGCCCACATAAACGGTGCGATGCTCCCTTCATTTTAATTGAAACGCGTAAGTTCACATTATTTTTAACTTTTTGAGGTTAGACTTACTTTGAGACAGCCAACGCTGTAATCGACGCTGGTTCGGCGTTGTCTTTACGATCGTACGCAGTGTGCATTGTCAACTTGCTACGGAACACGAGTTGTCTTTGCCACTTGAATCCTAAGAAACCATCACATCAAAAACCCTAACCTCAAAGTGAGTATACAAGTACCTGGTCTCAGGGAGTTTAGAGGATTAATCTTTTTCTTTGCATCTGGCACCATTACGAAGGAATCCGTTAAACTCGTATCGGATTTGCTCGTGCGCATGTTGATGGAGTCGTCGACTTCGAGACTATTATTGTCAGCACTGGCCCCGCCTACAACATAACCAAGTTCTTGTTCCTAAGTTCTTATTTTTTGATAACCTGTGCTTGTTACCTTCACTCTTTCGAAAACCACCATGTACACGTGACCGTCTCCTCCGTACCGGCGCCTGCGGAGCCTTGGCCTCTTCAGTATCACTGCAGGTCTCCTTCTCGTCCTCCTGCTCGGAGCGCCACTCCTTCGGACTGCCCTCCTTGAGCCCCTTCGCGGCGCTGTCCTCCGAGAGACTACTCTACGAGCCGCTCTTCATCAACGATAGCGACGACCCGGTGCCAGACTCGTGGGATATGTTGATCTGCTTCACCAGCCTGCTATGCAACGGTAGAGGGCGCTCGTTGTTCTTCTTGGTGGGCGTGAGGCTCTCCTCGCGCTTCAAGTGCGCCGCCAGATCCTTCTCGTCCATCGGCACCTGGACATAATCTATGGACCACATGCGTGTTACGCCGTCCGTGGAGCCAGTCATGATCACATTCGACGCGTCCCATTCGTGCGTCTGCGAGAATGCCACGCAGAGAATCTGCTGCATGCGATCCGCTCGTCCCACGCAGGTGTTCACACTCGCCAGCTCATCGCCGTTGATGCTCCAGACATGCAACCATGTTGCAGCGCAGGTTGCAATCTTTCCGGTAAGATCATTGACGGCAACAGCTGCAACTGGACCGGCATGTCCTCGTAGCTGCCGCACGAACATTCCGCGACTCAAGTCCCACACGATCGCAGTGCCATCTCGTGACCCGGAGACAATGACATTGTACGCGGGGCTTGCTGCCAGGCACGTAACAGCGTCCGTGTGCGCGTAGAGACTGAACCGAATCTTCAGTTGCTTCTTTCGTACATCGTACTCCCAGATGGTGATCACTGAGCTTGTGCCAGCTGTAACGATCAGTTTGGAGGAGGGACAGACGCAGGCGACGATCTCCCCGCTGTTCTGCACCACGGTCTCCGAGACGAAGACAGCTTTATCGCTGTCGTAGTTTCCGATGCGTAGGGAATGATCAGCGAAGCCCCACGCTACGTACTTGTTGTAATTCGGGGGCATGAGGATCTTATTCTGCTCGACAGCCAGGACGCATTTATCGACGTGCAGGATCTGACCAACTGGGCTCTTCACCTCTTTGATTGGTTGCAGGGAAGGTCGCAGATTGTCCAGATGATGGAAAAACAACCGCTCCGGCTGCGGCAGGGTGAAAGCCTGCACCAATGCGCCAGTGTCGATCACACTCGTCCGATTATTATTGCCGCCCATTTTCTTGCATGGATGCGGTTTCTTGAATAGCTGCTTTGGGATCTGGCCGAAGTTATTGATGAAACCGATCGTGGCGTTCTTCTTCAGTGGATCGTCAATGTTGTAAATATCAACGTTACCCTCATAGAACAAGTGGTGAAAGACGTTGACAGCGTCCACCGCAGGCTGTCCATTCTGCTTGTACCCAAAGATGAGATCGATCCAATGGTGCAAGTTCTGCGAAACGAAGTCGCACTCCAACGCCATACGATGCACTCGGATAAATTCGCGCGGATCTTGCCGCGCCCACGGCGGCAACACAGTGTCGCCCAAAAAGACACCACTTTGCTTGGAGCCAAGGTCAAAGTGATTGGAATTGACTAGGAATTCAGGTAGGTAGAAGAACTCGGGAATGAGTTCCTTAACGTCCGCCATGTTGTGCCTACTGGCCGAGTTCCACGCCTCTTTGACGCTGTGGAACATGCGGTCAGCCAAATCAAAATGGCCGCCTTGCAGGCGCAGAAAGTGCTGGGTGAACGGCTCCATTCGCACCAGATACGAACAGACAATCATCGCGCTGGAATAGTGCGTACCATAGTGGTACGGTGGGGTTTCCCCGTGTGGATCGTCCCATTCCTTGAACCGCTTCCTGAATTGATCGAGTCTGTCATAACTTTGAGCGCCCATTGGTTTCGTAAAGTCGCGGAAACTGCTCGGATCGGATAAGTCCAACTCCTCGGAGTCGTAATCGGAGAGGATCCATGGGAACACCGGATACTGCATGAGGTCATTATACGATCGGCCGGCGAGAGTATTCAGATGCATGAGGTACTGAAAGTTGGAGATTTCCCCACGTATCCAACGCTGCGTAACGCTGGTCTCTCCAATTAAATTCGATAATATCCCGGTGGTTTGCTCCACGTTGGCAGTGCGCTTCTGTCCTGCAACTGATTGCTGCGCACTGTCCGAAATCCCCGTCGCCGTTGCCATGAAGCGCTGATAGACTTTATTCCTCACCTTCCTCGGGAACGCCAGCAGGTAGTTGCGGCCATCACCGGAGAATACCTCCAGCGCCATCGGCTGCAGAAGATAACGCCGCTTGTGCACCTCTCGGATGTCATCATAAGAAAACTTTGAACAATGCCGCATTGCTCTGGATCGTCGCGGAGAACCAGGATTGGGCAGAATGGGTTCGTAACCATTTTGTGGCACACTTTCAATGTCGCGGATTTCTCGACTTTTCAGCAGGGTGAAGCCATCCACAACGTAGCAATGCTCTTGTCCAAAGAGCAAGAGTCCTTCGGTGGTGTCCAAGCCCTGAATCCTTGCACATCTGAACATATAGGTAACCTTTTCGTTCTCTTGAAGGAGACGTAGTAAAGTTTGATTATCCGGAACTGGTTGTTGCTCTTCCTCGTTCTCTGGGTCATCCTGCGTGTCATCCGGATCGGATTTGAGACGTGCGAGATTGGGAAGAGCCTGTAGGGGCAATGGGGACGACTCCTCGGTAATGCTATCCGATCGTTCGGGTTCGGCGAGTCCACAACTAACATTTCTCTTCTGCAATGCGGTGTAGTGCAACTTGCTATGGTGGCTTGTTGCAACTTTGTACTTGGGTAGTCCTTTTTCGTGCTCCGGCCGGAAGGGATAGTGCAAGTAGAACAAGTCGTTCTTCATCATCTTCTTGCGCATGCGATGTGGCCCCTCGGTCATGTCCAGCATCCACTTGTCGAACGTGCAGGGCAATGGGGATCCCCACAAGCCACGCTCCCTCGTGAGTTCCGTTTCAGTTTGTAGCCATTCCTGATGTACATAGCGCTGTGTATGTTGAGTGGTGTTAATGTGTTGGCTACGTCTGATTTCGACCAGTTCCTTCACCAGATTCACATGGCTCAAACCCCAATTGATAGCTTGCTCTTTGGTCACCCTGATTCGCACTCTAGTGACGTCGTCCTTCCTCACCTTCGTCCTGCTCGCTAATCGTGTCAAACCACCGGTTACCTTGTGGATTTTACTTTGGATCTGATTGTGCAACTCCCAGGGCACTCTATAGGTAGCTTTGCGTTCGGCATCGACATAATTCAACCACAACTTCGTCGCCGCTTCCAACACCTGCTCCCGCACTGTGGTCAAGTCCGGTGCTTTGCATCCCTGCGCAGGTGACACTAGGGTGATCTTAAACACCTCCTCGATGGCTGGCTTCTTGCACACGTACAACTCCTCCCAAACTCGCAGCGCCGCGCCCGCCATTAAATTCCTTCCCTGATGCGCTGTCAAATTGTCATCTTGCGTCTCCAAATCGGATCCCGGATTCACGTGCCAGGTGGTCTTCATGTTCGAGTCCAACATAATCTTCATATCCGACGTCAGCTGCAGCAAGCAGTACGTTAAACAACCGACAAAGTCCAGCTCATGATTCCCAGCGCCGAAGACAATGAGCCTATGCGTTGTCAACTTATGCAACGCTTCCAGCACGGACATCTGATCAGCGATGTTATCCGAGGGTCTTGAAAGCAAGAAGAGAATGCTTCGATTGAGACAGTGATACAGGCATTCAAACATGATGTTGCCGGAGTGCCGCTTTGCTTGGCCAATAAGTTTAATGATGAAGTCATAAACTTCGTGTGGGTCTTTGTTGAGGGAATTCTGCCATAGTTTATCGACGATCCGTGCTGTTAAGTAGAACACATTGGGCGCAACGTGTTGCACATGCGCATTCGCAAGTGGGACGATTGGAATCGCAGCTTGATCACCCACAAGCATATCAGCAGCGAGCAAGTGATCCATTAGCGTTACCAATATCTCCGTTTGATATGCACTTTGTTGTACAACAGTAGCATTTTCTGGGTAGGCATCCAACACTAAATCAATCACCGGTGCAGTCTTCCCAGTGACATTTAAGCTCAGGGAATCGACCACAATCACACGGATAAAGTCGACGATAAATTGCCGAGCTGGATGATTAGTTAGGTTAAACTCCTCGGTAGGGGACTGCGACACAAAGACAGTTTCGTTTTCCTCTCCCGGTGACGACGCCCCACTGCTGCAGTTACTCCCCAGGGAGCCAGCCTCCGAGGGGAAGAGGACACTCGCCAGGGCGCCAAGCACCTCAGCCGACATGAAAATCGGCATAAACTCCGGCAGATTGTGATATAGCTGGAACAGCACCTGGATGATGTTGATCGAGTGATTCTTCAGCCAGTCCGGCAACGCGGCGTTCTCCATGTGCACGATGGCCCTAGCCATGCCCAGTAGGACAACGACAGCCTCCATGCAGACGTTTACCTTGGGCGCAACGCTACTCACGGGCTGATTATTCACTGATGTCCCCCACAGGAAAGCCCACACCGAATCCAAATCAAACTTGGTGTCGCCCGGTAAAAGTCGCGCTGGTTGTCCCATCATCAGCCCGGTTAATAGGAAGTAAATCTCCGGCACTTCGAGGTGCTGCGGCAGGAGCCATCCAAGATGTTGGAAACCAGGTATTTGCAGCACATCCGACTTGGTGTCGGCATTATGAGTGTTGGTGAGGTGTCCGCCGAGCATCAGCGCCATTTTGTTCTGCGTCACCTGGTCGGTGAACCGCAGCCATCCGCCGTTGAAGGTGCCATCGCGGAAACGATTGAGGAACGATGGCGTGGAGCACATCACGACTAATATTCGCATGCCAAGAATAACCGTGGCGCTGTGAAGATGCGCTTGCAAAAAGAGCAGCACCCAATCGAACCCTAGAATTTTGCTCAATTCATCGCACAGCATCAAGGTGACAGCGTTCCTGTTCGTGAACAGGAGGGAGTGTACAAGTGATAGGCAGCGATTGCGCAGCAGAATGTGTTCGCCCTGTCCCTCGCGCTCAGCGTCCCCTTCCATCAGCTGCAGGTGTTTCTCCGTGGTATTGGTGGTCGGCAGAGTTGACGCGATGAACTGCCCCATGTACAGCAAGTCCATCGGTCTTGGTTGTCCTGTCAGTAACACCGCAAGCAATGCGAATAATGCCTGACGAGTTGCAGTGTGCTTAACATCCGGCATGATGTGCAACAGCTTGGTAACCAACTGTAGGTCGCGCATTATCCAGGTGTTGTTACGCTTTTCACTTGATTCCGTTGCCAACTCCAGTAAGTGCTCCAAATGCGAGCGTAGCAATTCGCCGGGAGCTTCGCTCCATACCTCCAAGTCGCAGAGGAGGTCCTGAAACGCGGTTAGGTTAGGAATGGCGGACGTTTCCCTTCCACTATCGACAGTCCCCACGAGACTGAACGCTAGGTGCAAGATATGCGAGTTCAAAAGGGGCCGTTTTCGTCGCAGGAGCATCGCCAACGTTTGATATCCACGCTTGCGATCCATCTCTGCTTGCGCCGCTTTGTTACTCCGCACCACGCAGACTAAGGATTTGACAGCAGCGTATAGAGTCTCCACATCTTGGGCCATTGCAATAAGCCCAAGTAAAGCTGCGCATCCACCTACGGTATTCACAACGCTCGCCACCGGACGTGGACAAAACACCCGCACTCCCAAATATCCAATCACCACTCCGCCTAAAGTTCTTGACGGCCCTGCCAAGTGCCCTGCACTGTTGTGCAAGATCCTAATGGGGGTGGCGTTCTCATGGCTGGACATTCCAAGCTGTTTCGCAATGGATTTATTGTCAGTGCGGCTGTATACCTTGCGAATCTTGCTCAGCGTGAGCTGGTTCACAGCCTTGGCGTTCAAACCAAAGATTACCTTCTCCTCATTGACGAGTTGCATTGGTTCCGGGGTGTTTATATTGGGCGCTTGGAAGGAGCCCATGTAATGCGGTCCGAGCTGATACATGTGCTGCACGATGGTGGGGGTAAGGACTTCTTCTAACAAGTGACAGGGTCCCTGCTTCCAGCAGAGTTTGGAGTAGCGTCTCCACGCCGGCGGGGTTCCGATAAAGCCGTAAATTGACGATGCTACCGTGAGGTTGGCGCTGCCTCCTCCGGGATTTTGGGAAATGTAGTGTAGTTTTTGCGTGTGCATGTGCTGGCCATCCAGATAGAGGCTGAATGAGGAGTTTTTCAACACCGCACGATTGAGGACCACTACCAGGTGATGCCATTGGCCTTCCTGGAGGATATCCGGGCACCAAACCCTTGCACCGAATTCGCCAATGCCTTCCGGTTCCCATTCGCCAATTTGATTTGGAATGTGTGTTTCTTGGGTGGAAACGATGATCGCTTTGTCGCGAGCTGAGAGGACAATGGATAAGCAGACCAAGTGATCGTCCCGCGTGCTGTGTAGGTTCCTCACGAGCGTGAGCAACCGTACACAGTGCGGATCCGTGCGTGGGTCGGAAAACTTATCAACGCATATCCAGCTAGAGAAGGACAACCCGGTCTGCGGGGGGAACATGCGATCACCTGCCCCAATCCCGCCCAGAACCGTATTGTCAATACTGACAACGCTCGGTGTGTTGAGCGACTGCGGTGCGATGCTAGGCAAATACAAACAGCCGAAACCCTCGGCGCCCATGTCGAACTCAACGAACGGCGGCAGCGTACAAATGCTCTGCGCCCGGAAGTCCTTGGGTGTGGTCATCGACACGATGGTTTTAATCCGCGTGAGTGGCACTGGCCCACCGCCCGGATCGCTCGCCTCCAACGGAATGCAATTCAGCGGATTGCCAAGTCTCAAAAACTTGCGCAAATCAATCGGTTCCAACGCCTGCGCCGCCAGACGCTCCAACATGTACTGCAGAGGACTGTGCAGCGGGTGATCTTCATTCTGCAAGGGCGCTGAACCAATCGTCAGCAGCGTTGCCACGAAGCCACTATCGCACATGATCTGCTGATTGCGTTCGCTCCGCACCAACGATTTGATTATCTCGGATACGTAGAACTGCAATGCGAGAGTATTCTTTACGTCGCTGTCACCACTCTGAAAGCAATATGAAACAAATCCAATAATCCAACGTGGCAAATAGCATCAGGAAGAACAATGACCTACTTGTATGCAGGGTAGTAATTGCAGCATGGCGACAACGACGCCTGGATGCACGATAATTGGGTCGGGCGTTGGCGGATTCAGATTCAGCGAATTCACCGCTGAACGCTTACCGGCATTGTTGCAATTTGGGTCGGCAGATGGCTGGCGCGAGAGCGACGGCGATTTGGTCAGCTGCCCGGCGTTGATGTTCGGCTTGTCGAACAAATCCAGCGCGACGTCGTACAGCAATCGATAGACGACGGCGGCGTGTGCGAGTCTCGCTGGCGTTCCATCCGGAATTCTAGAAATGGATTTATAAACTTACTTTGCTGCTTCTGGCTTCCACTTTTACATAATATGTTAAGATGTAGTACTTGATGTTTCTGTAAGTTTTCCTTTAAATATGTATTCTTTAAACTGATTTTTCGTTGATTTCAGTTTGTGTACTGATTTTTCTGCGTTTTGGCGAATGGCGCACTGAACGAGACCGTCGCGCCGACTGCGCCGAGTCTGCTAGCACCGAGGGCCAATCAGAAACCTCCGTTGAGATCATGTGACCGCGCTGAGCAATCACAACGCTGCTACGAACGTGCAGCGCCTGCGCAGAGTAACTAAACTAGGCATGACATGCTCACCGGTGTCCGGCGCACTGGCCCACTGGCGACAAGCGCACACAAACTGCCATTAGATCACTCCTAGTTTTGAATAGCCGAAAAATCATCTTCTATAACTTACCAGGTAAGTAGTTACACCTAGATGTATTACATTTTCGCATTGTATTAAGCCTAACAAGGCATAAAATAAATATAACTGGTATTTACTGTGGATTGAGGACATTCCCAATGAAAATGCTGTGGTAAACGTCCTGCAGCTTGAGGTCGGGTTGCGGTTCGTAGCTCTCCTCGAGCTGCTCGGCTTTCTCGCACGTGAAGCAACCGAGCAAGCGGAGCGTATCGCACAGCGTCGTATTGCAAATCTCGTGGTGGAAAAACTTGGCGTTCGCCGGCTCGAAACGCATCGCGGTGCTGATCGTATAGAACACTACGCTGAGTAGAGTGGGCACTTCAATGGGGAGATTGCTTTCGGTAAGTTTGCCCTCCAGCGCTACCAAAACGCTGGTCACGTAGATGAAACCATTCACCTGAGATATACAGCAATACAGCAAATGAGCAAACATTTAGAATCAGAGAATTAGCAACAATAACATGAAACCGAAGAATTTTAAACTTACTTTTCGGAACACTGTCCGCGTGCGGTGCGATTCCCGAAGGCAGAGTAAGAGAGCTTTCAAAATATCGATTTTCACCTGCAGCTGGTCGCGCGGCGCCGAATGCAGCGTCGATAACAATTGAGACATGTCATCGTCGCCGCCGTTGGTGAGAACAAGTTCTTTGATTATGCCTGTAACATCCAATATGCGGATAAAATTCAATTCGGGCTTTGCTACCACGTTACCAGCGTGTAATGAAGTTACCTAAAGCACTTTGCCGACACTCAATGTAATTAACAAGGCCGTGGACGCACTTGGCGCCCCCGCATTCGCGCAGTACGTTGGCGTTGGCCTGATTGCCAGCGAGGAGCATCGTCAGCGTTTCGATGACCATGCCGCCAAGCTTCTCCTGCCCGCCGGGAATGTGAAACTCCTTACTCTTCTCCTGCGCCATGCGGCGCGCCTCCAGCAAATTGGCGTATTGATTGAGGCACGTCACAAACACCTCCAGCATGCCCACCTCTCGATAGACATCCTTAAATATCACGTTGTGCTTGAGCACATTGATCAGCGTCTGCACGCATTTGATGCTGCAGTCGGCATAATTGGTGCTGTGCGTCTTCAGGAAGATCGACATGGAGATCAGCTCCTTGCAGGGCACAAAGTTCAACTCGAACACGAGAAATTCAATGAGCTCAAAGAGCTTGAGCTGAATCTCGGGCGGCTTGTGATGCACCTTCTCGATGAATTGACTGAGCGTGTTCTGATTCTCGAGTATGAAGTAGTTGGCGTTGTCCGAGTGGTACACGCTGCTGATGGCGTCCAGAATGGTGCCGCACAGTGCGCCCGACGTGGACTTGAGGAATGTGTTCTGCAGCACGTGGAACGCCTGAATGTTGCGCACGCTGATGCCGCGCCCGGAGGGCTGCGGCAGGGCAAAGCCCTGCATGTGAAAGAGGCTGCTGGTGGATGCCTGCGACGGCTTCAGCTCCAAGAAGCCGCACATGCAGAGCGACGTCACCATGAGGACGAGATTGCGCACGGACTCCTGCGCCTCCGGCGACTTCTCCTGCTCGAGCTTGAGCAGGAAGTCGCTGAGGAACGGATAGCTCTGCGCCTGCCGGAAGTCGTCCAGCAGCGTGGCGCTCACATCGCTGGAGTCCTTCAGAAAGCAGAAGACGGTCGCGAACATCTCCACCAGCTCCAGCGGCGCGACGTCCGGCATCCGCTGCATGTTGTCCATGCAAATGCCGACGCAACCTTTAGCTGCAAATCGATTTTCATCAAGGACGCGGAACGAGCCAAACAAAGCGCACACGCAAAGCAAAACCGATGACAAGGAAAAAAATGTGTTAAGAAAACCATAACCACAACAAAAAAGCCAAACGTAAGCAATTCTTATTACATTATTAAGAAAAAAATAAATGTGCGTTAGAGCCAACAAAAAAGTCGATGTAAGGTCACACAGCACATGCGGGCTTACAATGAATGTAGCTGACGACCGGCGGTGACAAGCCGTGCCTGGAAAGCGTCATCAGCACCTCTGCGGCGCTCTTGCGCCACATGTTGTTGTGCTGCGCACATTGCGACGTGATCGCTGTGAATAGCAGATGCAGATCGTCCTTGCGCGCTAGCTCCTCCGCCGGTTTCCTGTGGCTGCACAATCTTATCAGTAACTGCAACACAAGCACAGCACATTTTATGCCTCAGGGCCTCAGCAGTCAGCATACTCAGCATACACTCCTAGGCAGATCCAATTACCTGCACAAATATTTTCTGTAACAATATGCGGCGTTCCCGCGGCGTAAAGTCGCTATTCGTGTCTTTTCTATTGGCGTCCTCCTCATTAACCTCGGGCAGGTCGAAGAAGATGTAGAGACACTTGACGAGCGTGCTGGGCACTGACACCTCGGACATCACCTGCACTAACGTTGAATCGCCAGCCGCTAATAGATTGAGTGTGCTTAGCAGCATCCAGCCGTTACTGCTCTCCTCACAGTTTTCAATCTCGAGGAATTTGGCGATCGCGCAGCTCGCCGCCTCCGTGCTTTGGTTGGACGCGCGCTTGCGAATCTCGTTCACCATGAGCAGCGAGACTTGATGGCAGAACGCAAGGATGTCCCAGAACTTCTCATTCATATCACATGATCGACTAGATCCAAATACCTGCCAACACAATCAACTTGAGTCACACTGTATTGCAATTTTAAACGTTGGTCCTACCTTGCAGAATAAAGGCAACATATTGTAGAGTTTGTCATCCTTCTCAGCCTCACTGAGCGGATGTGAGGGATGAGTATACTCGGAGAACAGCTTCTTCAGGTGTTGCAGCCCCAGTTGCGTGTGCGGCGAGTCCGGGGGCCCGTCGGTGCCCTCCACGCTGGAGGCAGACGACGCGCTCGCCATCCCGCCGCGCAGTTTGCGCATAATATTCATCTTCACTGAGTTTGGGAGTGGATTAATTATTCATGTGCATCTAAAATAATAAACATTAAACACATGCATGAGAGGCTCGGACTCGACAAACAGTACGGAATAAACGAAGCGAAGAACGAAGGCGTAGTAGACGTAGAATATACAATATACACAAAAAAAAGTCGCATTATCACACGCGTCAAGAGTTTCGGTTTACAGAACACTTGTGCACTGATTAAAAGTATTGCACCACAAAATGCAGCGAGCGCGCAAATAAACACAACGCATTTGCCATTTGTTTATAAACAATCGCGCAGCAGAGCAACAAATTGTCAAAAAGTCTACATCTGCGCACCCGTTGCGCCGAGGAAACGCGATGTGTAGGAGTACGGACGTACAGAGTCGCGGGGCATTGATTGATTTTGGTAGGCAGTAGGCACTCGCGCAGCAAAGGGTTTTGGATCGCCTCGCCGAAGTTTCCACTCTGCTGGCGGTTGCACTGATGCACTGGATGCGAAACTAGCGCGTACCTACCTCGGACATGTTGCCGCCTCAGCGCTGCACCGATTTTATTCTCACTGGCATTGCAATTACGCCCATTATTCGCTAGTTGCGCCAGTGTTTTGCTCAAATGGCTCGCGGCTCGCACAGCGCACAGCCACACAGCCACCAACGCAGGCGCCGACAGCTGACAGCGCTGGCAACGAAAACACGACGCCGCACGACGCCACGGCGCCGAAGTTGCAGGAAGAAGATGCTGCGCATGCGTCAGATTGAACTCGCAGGGCTCCCAGCAGGTAACTGCAGATTCGATTTTCCGATCACTGGCGACATCTACTAAAGGTCAGTATCATGTGGCATCGTCAAATGGTAAACACCGAGTAAACACCGCAAACATTTTCACAAATTCACAAAATGTCAATAGAAATCGAATCTGCAGAGTATGTATTTATAGTTTTTCGTTTCCTAAATCTCCTTGCTACATAACTGATGATTTTCCATGAATTTCCAGCGTAATACGTTTGATACAGCAGTATTTAAAAGAAAGTAACCTCTACAAAACATTGCAAACGCTTCAAGTAAGTTTTAGTTTTTCTTGATTCTCACGTATTTTACCAGCTAATGCCAATTCTCCTCAGGAGGAAACTGGCGTGTCTCTTAACACAGTCGACAGTGTCGACGGCTTCTGTTCAGACATCAACAATGGCCACTGGGACACAGTGCTCAAAGCAATTCAATCGCTGAAGCTGCCTGACAAGAAGCTGATTGATTTGTATGAACAGATTGTGCTGGAGCTCATTGAACTCAGGGAATTAGGTGCAGCAAGATCCCTGCTGAGGCAGACTGATCCAATGATCATGCTCAAGCAGCATGAGCCAGAAAGATACATTCATCTGGAGAATCTGCTAGCTCGATCATACTTTGATCCAAGGGAAGCTTACCCAGATGGTAGTAGCAAGGAAAAACGTCGTGCTGCGATTGCGCTTGCGCTCTCTGGCGAAGTGTCGGTCGTACCATCATCGCGTTTGCTTGCGTTGCTGGGCCAAGCACTGAAATGGCAGCAGCATCAAGGTTTGCTACCACCTGGAACCACAATTGATTTGTTCAGAGGTAAGGCCGCCATTAGGGATCAGGAGGACGAGCAGTTCCCAACGCAAATGGCAAAGCAGATCAAGTTCGGGCAAAAGTCCCATGTGGAATGCGCACGTTTCTCACCAGATGGGCAATATCTCGTAACAGGGAGCGTTGATGGTATTATCGAGGTGTGGAACTTTACAACCGGTAAAATTCGCAAAGATTTAAAGTACCAAGCGCAGGATAACTTCATGATGATGGAGCACGCTGTGCTGTGCATGGCGTTTTCGCGCGACAGCGAAATGCTCGTCACTGGCTCGAAATCCGGACGAATTAAGGTCTGGCGGATCAGCTCGGGGCAATGCCTCCGAAAGGTGGAGAAGGCACATACCAAGGGTATAACTTGCCTGCAATTCTCCAGGGATAACAGTCAGGTGCTCAGCGCTTCCTTTGATCATACAATTCGCATTCATGGCCTGAAAAGCGGCAAAATGCTGAAGGAATTCCGCGGGCACAGTTCGTTCGTGAACGAGGTGATCTACACGCAAGACGGGCATAATATTCTCAGCGCGAGCTCCGATGGCACCGTCAAGGTGTGGAGCATCAAAACCACCGAGTGTATCAATACCTTTAAAAGCATCGGCGCAAGCGATACCACGGTGAATAACATCCATGCGTTTGCGAAGAATAACGAGCACTTTGTTGTCTGCAACCGGACGAACACGGTGGTGATTATGAACCTGTCGGGACAGATTGTGAGATCGTTCTCGAGCGGTAAGCGCGAAGGGGGCGACTTTGTTTGCTCAACGGTTTCACCGCGAGGCGATTGGATTTACTGCGTCGGCGAGGATTTTGTCCTCTATTGCTTTTCGACGAATTCGGGGAAGCTCGAGAGGACGTTGAACGTACACGAAAAGGATGTGATTGGGCTCAGTCATCATCCACATCAGAATATGATCTGTTCTTATAGTGAAGATGGCTTGGTACGACTCTGGAAGCCCTAAGTATATTTTTAATGTGAACAACAACTAGGTTTTACAAATACACTAAAGAAATAAAGAAATAACTATTGAGGTTATAGTTATCTGGAAAACAAACCTCTAATATTCACTAAGATTGATATGAAGACATAAAAAATTGTAATACTTGACTTAACACTTAGATACAACTACTTTTACTAAGGCTATGTCTTTACATGACTATTATTATTAGGTATAAGGCATTGTGTGAACCGTAAACGTTTTTCATAAACATTTGTACCAAATGGCATATAACCTCTTAAAGTTTAAATCTTTTAAAATAAAACAGGTCTACGTGTTTGCGATAAAGGTGTTGGCGATAAAACGTTAAAAATATCGTAACATGATCACCAGAGATATACAAGGCAGGAGCGATGTGCGCAGTGCATTGGCAGTGCCCGGAATGTGCTTTGTCTTCTCCATCATCCAGTAGAAAGCGTCCATCTTGTTTTTCTGCTTGAGTTCACTACCGACAAGAGTGCGGATGCGTATGTTGTAGTCATTCAGCCAACGGCGCTGCAAAAAGTCGAAAAATATACAAGCTTATGTTCAAGATGGAACTTGTTCCTCGCTTGTTCTTACATGTTGATAGGTTAGGAGACTAATGTTGATAAGCTTGGGTTCGAAGGGGACGAGCGTGACGTCTTTGAAACCGAGGAATGCCTGTCCGCTAATGTGTTTGTACCATGGCTTTTTAATCACCTCCAAAATGTTCTCTAATCGCACACCAAACTCTCCTTCGGCGTAATAACCAGGTTCTAAAATATGCGAGTTTTTAATGAAGCGACTTAAAGCGACATCTGTTAGAGGTTAGGCGTCGACTTACCGTCGGAGAAGAAATAACCTGTTCGAAAGTGTTGCTGGCGAGCGTGCGAATTGTAATCCAAAGAAATTGGAGCTGAAATTACACCCGTAAAGTTGATATTGACAATGAGTTACTGGGAGTGTAATCGACCATATTCCTAAACAGCACCGCCACAAAATTGCCTCGAACTAAACAGGAAAATGGACGCCCGAATGTACTTGGTGTATAATGGGTTGACGGCATTGAGGCATTGAATTCGTGTTTACTTCAGCCAACTTCAGCTGTTTACTGCGCACATGCGCGTGCTTGGTGGTCAACCCATAATACCACCAAAGTACATTCGGGCGTCCATTTTCCAGTTTAGTTCGAGGCAATTTTGTGGCGGCGCTGTTTAGAAATATGGTCAATTCTTAAGCTTACGTTCGTGAACACCCAGAAAACTACCAATCCCATGGCCGGTTCCATGCATATAGTCCAGTCCGACGTCCCACAAGGGCGCACGCGCCATTACATCGGCCACGGACGTGCGCATGTTCGATGGAAACGTTAGCCGAGACAACTGGATTAACCCCATGAGCACTCGAGTGTACGCATTGGTTTGTTCATGAGTAGGCTGCCCAAAATGCAAGGTTC
Source organism: Geostiba sp. GC000077 (assembly GCA_030264215.1). Classification (NCBI taxonomy): domain Eukaryota; kingdom Metazoa; phylum Arthropoda; class Insecta; order Coleoptera; family Staphylinidae; genus Geostiba; species Geostiba sp. GC000077. Next base: position 16,917 of record JARJDQ010021301.1, read on the forward strand.
TGGTAACATCTGTAGTTCCATCTAAAAATAATTATAAATAGCATCCCAGTATCCAGTTTTACAAAATAATGATGATTGTTGATTCTTACCATAATATTGTCCACCGGAATCAATAACAACCGTGCTGTTATCGTAAACATTAACGTTTGTACTCATTGTGGGTTCATAATGTGGTAACGCCCCATTTGGCCCGAATGCAACAATAGTTTCAAAACTATTGCCCAGACTGAAGTTCTGCTCGAAGCGGATCTGGTTGATTATCCGCGCCATATTGATTTCATCAAAAGTGTCGCCCTCTTTAAACTATAATCGACAACACTTTGAACCAAACCTTTCAAACTAAAATAAAAATGTTCTTACTCGTGTTTCTAAATACTCGAGGAATTCACACATTGCAGCGCCATCTCGAATGTGTGCACGCTCCATGCCAGCGATCTCAACGGGATTCTTCTTCGCCTTGAGCCCAATGATAGGTGACAGTTTGCTAACGCGTTTCTCCTCGGGGATCAGCGAAGAAATCGCTTGACTGGCCCCCATGCTGAAGACACTGATCGATGGCACCAGGACGTAGTTCCAGGCTTGTGTCTTGGTTGGAAGGTCAGTCCAGATTTCCTTGTATTCATGGACTCTGGAGGAATAACAAAGTTTATGTACAAAATAAAGAAGCTGTGAAGAGCACTGTTCCACTAAACTTACATAACTGACTCACGATTAACCCCATTGTGAATCCTCAAATACTTATCCACACCGTTCTTGACCAACTTGGATCCTTCCACGTAAAAATGCACGCTGGAATTGCTCAAAACCACGTAACTCTTGACAAAAGGATTGTAGGGAATGTCCCTGCCCCGGATGTTCAGCAACCAAGCAATCTCCGCGAGGCTAGTGACAACCATGGCGTCCACACCGATATGGGTCAACTCCTGTCGCACCTCTTCCACCTTCGCGGTCCAATTCCTTCCCGCATACTCATTGGTCAAGATAAACGCGTCCTTCTCCACGATGGTATCCTCATGATCTCTCCATATCTCATCGATAAGATTCCTCCCAATCGGGACCAACTCAAGCGTCGAGTTTTCCAGATCCATCTTGAGGTTGTTCCACGCTGCAGCTGACACAAGCCTAGGATCAGCTCCGATCCTCCCATGGGGTGGCAGATTCTTCCGGAGCCATTCGGCCTTGGTGGGGACTTTCGCCTGCGACTCGCGCATGAGGAGCCAGTCGCAGTTGAGTTGATCGTCAGCCTGGAGATGATAGCGACCGTCCGTCCACAAGACCGCAGCTTGTTGCGTCACAATGGCGTCGCCGTTACTACCACTAAAACCGGAGATGTACTCGCGACGTCGATCATAGGGAGCAACGTATTCCGTTTGATGCTCATCGTCGGAGGTAATTAGATAGGCGTCAATTGCTCGATCTCGAAGGATCGTCTCGGTGAGCATCGCCCGTCGGAGGTAGTGCAGGCGATCGGTGGTGTTCACGCGGCTGGGGGGTTGCTTGATGTGGCCACGGGTGGAGCACGCGCGACGTAGGCGACCATTGGAACGGAGGTCATCGTCGATTCCGGCTGTGCATAAAATGCAAACACCTATAGGAAAAGAAATAAAACGTTTAGTAAGTTTTGATTGAGGTTGAAGGTTTTTTGCTCTTGCTCTTGGATAGGAGGGAATTCCTTGTAGGAAAGAAAAGGGTTGCGGCTAAAATCGCTGCGGGTTTTCAAGCAGGAGAGCAGAAAACACACGGATCAGCGAGCATCCGCTTATGAGGTTTTGGCTGCACACTGTGACGTTGAAACCAGTTCGAAAGCGGTACCGCTCGCGTGCAGTGAGAAAGGGCAGATGGCAGAAAATGCAGCCACAGCTTTGGGAGCTTTGGGAGCGTCGGGCAAAGCGCGTGGGAGTCAGAACAATAGAATTGACGTCGATCTCCTACCAAGGCAGCAGGGAGATGAAGAGGAGGAACTTAATCTATTGTGCATTGTGACCCTATACTCTTCTGCACCAACTCACTACTACTGCAACTCTTGGACCTTGGAGTAGGAAACCTACAAAAGGAGGAAAGGACATAGGCGTAAAAAAGTTCCTTTTAATTATTTTAACAACAAAACATGTTACATCGTTACATGAATTCGTACTTTAGTCAATAGTCAAAGAATAAAGAAAAAAAATTTGTTTCAAGTTCCGCGCGTACTCCGTACAATATGCAATCTAGCATAATTTCTGAGTTTATTTCTTATTTTGTTGTTTTGTAGTTTATAATCATATCTTATTAGTTGTGCTGCCTTGTGCTTTGAGTTGCGTGTATCGACCCTCGGCTCCTCGGCTCCTCGGTATCTCTTCTTCTTCGGTGCTTTCGTGCTTTCAAAGGCTCAGCTCCTCGCCACGCTGATGACCTGATAGCTTGTTGACGTCATTTTCCAATAGCGC
>JARJDQ010021308.1:0-10897 GCA_030264215.1 Geostiba sp. GC000077
TCCGAATAGATTAAAATTCGAAGTATAATCTAATGCAAAGTAAGGGAGAAAGAGAAGGAAAGAAAAAAGAACTTTGTCACATGTAAAACTTCAAATTATAGACAACTCATATGTATGATCTGCGTGAAAAACTTTTTGGAAATATTTTTCATGATTTTTGCGATATACCATACTTGTAACATTGCTTTATATCTGATATGTTTCATATTTACGTACCAGATATATTACGTTGTTATATACCTGATATATACCATTTGAGGAAAAAACCGGCGTTGGTACAAGTTTGGTACAACATTGATATATAGCTGGTACATCATTTTGTTTACTGAGTGAGCATAGTTGCATTTTATCTTCGTTTATGTCGTTCAGGACGACAGTTCGACAAGGACGGCAACATGATGCAATGGTGGAACAATGCGACAATACGCGCGTTCCGCGATCGCGCCCAATGCATCATTGACCAATACTCGCGGTATCTCATCGACGAGGTGGGCCTGTACGTCAACGGGCGCATGACGCAGGGCGAGAACATCGCCGACAACGGCGGACTCAAGCAATCATTCCGAGTACGTCCGCGTGAAACTCACACACAACCTAACCTCAATTCTATGCCAGTATCTGAGTATCTATATTTGCAGGCATACCGAAAATGGGTATCGCAACATGGGGAAGAACCCGACCTGCCCGGTCTGAATCTCACACACGATCAGCTCTTCTTCCTCAATTATGCGCAAATCTGGTGCGGATCGATGCGGCCCGAGGACGCGCTCACCAAGATCCGCTCCAGCGTCCATTCGCCGGGGCCCATTCGCGTGTTGGGGCCGCTCTCCAACTCGTGGGACTTTGCCAATGCGTACAACTGCACGTTGGGCTCACCGATGAACCCAACTAACAAGTGCAGCGTTTGGTAAAGCTATAATATTGCACAAGCAAAAATGTTAAGACTGTTTAGACACATTTTGAAGTTCTACTCCCTTCAATGTACAAAACTAAAGATTATCTACTTAACGCTAGAGGCCGCTAGAGGCCGCTCGGCGCCAAGCAAAGTGAAGCTTTTACAAACACACTTTTGTAGCGATAAGATAATAATGCTAGGATGTAAGAGGTAAGACATAAACTAAATGCTAATTATATGTGCGCTGTACATATCCAAGATATTACCACATGTCCTGTACAGTATTATTTTTGCATATCAACCGTACTCTCTCGTTTAGCACCATTTCCATTTCGTTTTCATTATCGTCTATCGAGTACACACTACAGTACTTACACACTATATGTATGATCCATCGACTGTTGCAAAACCTCTATTTGTCACGTTGATATAACTTTTGATGTGTGAATAAGTGCTGCTCGTGCTGCTGGTTCGTGGGACGAATGGCAACGTTGTGAGGTTATGCACGCTTTGTATCTAAATGTACTACGTGAAGAGGCAATTAATAAATACTTATTTGTTGGATGTCACGATGCGGTAAGCGGTACGATTCTTATTGGATGGGCGCGCGCATGCGCGAGAAGGACAAAACTGGTGCAATTTGAAGGCAAGCTTGACGAACGGTGTGTAAATGTAAACAGTAATAAATCGTCTGCTGCTCCCTGCTCTCCTCTAATATCAGCTCAAGGCTGGCTGACACTCGCATACAAACACGCGCAAGCAAGCAAGTTGCGTGGTGCAAACGGATCTCACTTGCGGAGTCGTCAAAAGTTCACCGCGTTTAGATAACGCGCGGCGCGGCGCAACCGTGATGCGTATGAATACGAGTAAACGAGCAAGCGCTAATCGAACGTGTCGCATTTTTATATACCGGGAACGCGTTAAATGTAACACTTTCGTTCATAACTTTGCACTTAGCGCGTGAGCTATCAGAAGCAGTGTGATTTAAAATTGCGTGCGATTGTAAAGTGTGCACTGTGCAGCAGCAAACCGCACCACACTTTTGCATTGTGCTGTATCTGTACAAGTGCACAGTGTTGGAACAAGATGGCGCAGCAAACACAAGATACTCCAGAAGAGCGTTCCAGTTACGCACTCTTGAGCGAAGCCACCCTGGACTTGCTGCAGAATAAGTACTATGCGCATAATTACCGATCGCCCAGCAAGGACTACAACGGCTGCACGCTGCCATCGAGTTTCGCCGAGTTTCGCAAGGAGATTGACGACTTTGAGGTGTACGATGACGACGTGTGGATCACCAGCTTTCCCAAAACAGGTACCTCTATAGCATACCGCCGCACTAGCGCAGCGCTGTATGTAGTGTAGTCTAATGTTTGGCTGCACTCTGCAGGTATGTAGCGGAATTGAAGTTCGGAACGTGGGCATCGTGCCGAGATGATATTCTTCGTTTTGTCCGAAGGCAGCACATGGACGAGCGAGATCGTGTGGTGTGTCGCTAATGACTTCGACTATGATGGCATCGAAGCGCCGCTACCCTTTCGGGTACCATATTTGGAGTGAGCACGCCATCTATTGATTTCTTCATCTTAATAGTCTAATCCTAACCTAATAACCACTAACAACAACAGGTGGCGCTAATGATATGTTTTCATTCATTTCGCGTTTGTTTTATAATCTAATTGTAACAAACGTTACTTTGCAGATATTGTACAATATTCGACTTTAGACGCCACGTACAGCCGGATAGTCCAATGGCAAACAATCCGATTTGCATGTCAATCAGATTGGTGAAGGAGGCACGTCGGCCGCGCTTTATCAAAACGCATCTGCCATGGGAGATGCTACCGCGGCAGATTCGCACCTTTGAGCGGAGGCCCAAGGTGTGAAACACAACTATTTTGTAATTAAGTTAATCAAAGCTTGATGCATGCAGATCATTCACGTGGCGAGGAATCCGAAAGACACCTGCGTCTCGTACTTTCATCACTCGTCGCTCGTTGAGGGGTACCAAGGCAATTTCGAAACGTTCTGGCAGTTGTTCATCACCAACAAACGTACGTAATTATAACCTAACACAACTCACGCTTTCACAATTCCGCAATTCCGGCTAATTATCGGAATTGTGCATTGTGCAAAAACAGATGAGACAACACAATAAAGTTTTTTGCCCTGTCCAATTATTTATTAGTGAATTACACGCCGTATTGGACGAATGTGCTGAGCTACTGGTCGAAACGAGATGCGCCAAACATGTTCTACATAACCTACGAAGAAATGAAACAGGATCTTGACGCCAGCATTCGTCGCTTCGCGCAGTTTTTCGACAAGTGCGTGAGCGACGCGGAGCTGCAGCATTTGGTGCGCCATCTGAACTACGACGCAGTGCGCATGATCAACGAGCGCCATTTTGAATCCGTCACCAGCTTCCTGAAGCAGTTCGGGCTCTGCCAGAACGATAAGGGGCACTTTACGCGCGCTGGCATTGTTGGCAATTACAGGGCGCAGATGTGCGCGGACGTGATTGACATCTTTGATCGTTGGATTGCGCATCACACTGACTCTGTCAACTTTAGATCAGATGAGAGCAATCGACTGTTTTTCTTTAAGAAGTAGCGTGTAGAGCAAACGCAAATGAATCCTATATTAGTCAGCACAAGGTAAAAATCTTATTTTAAGCATCTTAATATGCGTTTTTATATTAAGATGATGGGATGTGACGTTATGATGATGGTTACGTCACGCCAGGAAGTAGGCAATCGTGTAGGAATACTATAGGAAACTGTATACCTACCACAATGGCGACTACGTAAACCGAGAATGAGAAAACGTTTTCAGAAGTTCTGCATTTATCTAAATATGCAACAAAAACACTTGCAATAATTGTTATTATTTATGTACATCTACATTTTTCCTACTTTCCAAGTGGGTTTGTTGACTCGAGAGCTCGAGACTGCGAGACTATAGAACTATAATAATAGATTGTTTCAGTTTCACACGAATGTTGGCATTGTTGGCAATTGTTATAAATTATAATATAGGCAACCAAATATACACGCTAGTATGAAAAGAAGCGTGCAGAAAACAACTAGTACTCCCACGACTCAGACTCATACCACTCACAGGTTTTGCGACGGTCCATTCGATCGATAATAAAAATAAAATGCATTAGCCACAAGCATACAGGGTGTCTCAATTTGAGAAATCACTGCCGACAACGTTTTATGCACGTCATTTAAATTCAAAAAATAATTTGAATCTCTCAAATCATTCGCAAATATACATGGTGCGCCATCTCATTGAAAAGTTTCGAACGACAAAACCAAAACAAACCAAATAACCTGCAACGTGCCTTCATATTTTCATTGTTTTTGAGAGTTTTCCCCAAATTCATGTCACAATTGACAGTGCAATGCAAAGAGTACTTCGTTCTAAAGGTGCAGTGCAAATTTTGTTGGGATGCATAGTTAAACGTAGGAGAAATAAGCTGGGCACGGTAAATTATCCAGAAACATCAATATTTCTCAGCTGTCAGATAGACACGGCGCAAACGACACCAGCGCCAAAACCTGAGTGACACCTCAAGACCATAAAAGTGGCGTGGCGTTATGGCTTTCTCATTATAGACTCCTTATTTATATTGGTTAAATGGGTGGTCAGATATTGAACTACTCTTATAGACGCCCAATGACGTGCATAAAATTTATAAAATCATCTATATAATGGATAATTGTGTTCATAAACGTAGGAAAACTATAAACCGGAAACTTGATCTGATAACAACCAAAACAAGATTTCTCGAATACTTTTCGAGTTACAGAGTGCTTCAATGATTGACTATGGTCCAGGTTTTTGACGTATAACTCGAGAACCGTAAAATTTTTTGCAAATTGTGAGCAATCTTTTTTACGAGGCATTTAATTCGAAAAAAATGCTAGTTTTCGAGCTATCGGCAGTGACCACCCAAATTGAGACACCCTATTTAAGTATTTCGACTATTGAATAGCAATTCGTTTCACTTGCATTTGTGGTGTGTCTGGTGTGCAACAGCAACACTCTGCGAAAGTTGATGCGTTCATTTTCCATGCATTTTCCCCACTAGCAGCGCGGATTTGCTTTAAATTTCGCAGCGCGCGCTCGCGCTTCATTAGAACGCGCTGCAAATTTGACTGAGTGACATCTTCACTAGCAAAAGGGGCGTTTCGTGATTGTTGTCGCAATGGGCGACGAAGAGATAAGCAAGACATTGCTGAAGGGCCCTCACGCCCAAATGCTTGACGAGGCGTTCGGCTACACCAACAGCTTTTGGATGTACCAGCCGGGCAGACTACTGCTCCCCGAGAACTTTCACGCCATGGCCGAAGAGATACTGGATGCTGATGTGCGCGAGGATGATGTTTGGGTCATCAGCTATCCGAAAACAGGTAAGGCGATTTATGATACTCGTTTCTGGTTACTTTTTGCGCACATGCCACATGCGCAAGAGGTAGAACTAAGTGAAAAGTTGCGAAATGTCAAGCGGGATTATGCAAATATGTGCACGTTGATGAAATAGATACAGGTATTTATTCTGCATATTGCATTTACACCGCAATGCACGAGTGAATATTTGCAAACATAGAACTGTTGAAAGTCACGCTCAGTGTAATCTTGCTGTGTCCCGATTGTCACTCTATTGCTATTGCTTGTAGATTTCCTCATTGCATTTGCACATTTGCTACATTCTGTATAAACGTTGACGCTGACCACCTCAACTTTGCATTGCCCCACATGCGCATAAAACTAGGTGCAAATTTACGAGCATAACCTAACACGGCACTTTCACGTCCTTAAAAATGCCACCATTTTATATGCTCGTAAATTTAACACTTTTCCTAGATATACTAAAGTACCTACTAATGAATCACTGACTGTTATTGATGCCATGTTGCCAATAATCAAATACTAAGATTGCATGTTTGATGCAAAAATGTCGTCCGACAGCATTGACACGAGAAAGTGATATTTATTACCGTCGCGTGTATTTGTATTTGGTCACTGCATTTCCGGTCATTCTTCATTCTCGAGAAATGTGGTCAAATAAGAAATGCCGTTGCTACCAGACGTAATAGTACCAGACAGTCGAAGGAAGCTTTCTTTTGAGGTTATTTTTACAGGTTCCACATGGTTGCAGGAAATGGTGTGGCTAATCGCCAACGAATTGGATTTTGACAAGGCCAGAAATACTATACAACAACTACGCGCTCCAATGATTGAGTAAGATATTCAATGCATTTTATTTAAAGCCGAATCATATGAAACATAACCTCAAATGTATTGAATTATTCAGACTGGGCATTTACTTCGCCGAATACGAAGACTTTGTACACAAGTTCGGCAACTCGGTGGAGATCTGTAATAACTGGCCGTCACCGCGCTGCGTCAAGAGCCATCTAACCTATAAATTTCTACCGAGACAAATTCACAAGGTCAAACCCAAGGTCAGTAGAGGAAGACAAGTCACTACCGATATCTCGAAAACTAGCAGGTGTAAAATTGACCATGGTCGAGGTTTTTGACGTATAACACGAAAATCGTTAAATTTATTGCAAATGTTCAGTAATCTTTCTTACTAGGCATTCAATTCTGAACAAGTTTCATCCGCAAAAAAATCTTTTACACCTGCTCGTTTTCGAGATATCGAGACACCCGGTATAGCAACATGGCAGCAACAAAAAGTCCATCATAAAATTTGATGCAGATTATATACATGGCACGTCATCCAAAGGATCTCTGCGTGTCCTATTATCACCATTGCAGGATGATGTACAACGTCAACGTGTCGTTCGCCGACTTTGCCGAAATGTTTCTCGCCGGCAACGTACCCATAGGCAACGTCTTTGACCATTACCTACCATATTGGCAACACCGCGACGAGATGAACCTGCTCTTCCTCAAATACGAGGACTTTGTACGCGATCCAGCAGCGGGGATCAAGCGGCTAGCAGATTTCATGGATAAGCCTTTAAGCGGCGACGATGTGGCGCGTATCCGCGCCTTCCTCACCGTGGACAATATGCGCAATAACCCTGGCTGCAACTTCGAGTTGCTCACTGGCAGCAACCTAGTGCGCAAGGGCATCGTGGGTGATTGGAAGAACTACATGGACGACGAGCTTAGTACGCGCTTTGATCATTTCATCGAAAAGCACCTGCACGGCACTGGTCTGCTTTTTGATGAGAATAATTAAATGCACTAGATTCGACAATGTTTAATGTTTCATCTCCTTTTACATACCTATATAAAAATAACTATGCCGCAGATTTCAAGCAAAATGTGAAGTAAAACGATTAATAATGACATAAATTAAATTCAATTGGTTATAAATGTTTAAATCAAAGCATATGGCAGGTAAGTTTTGTCAAGAGCTTCAATTCCTCATTTACTCATGTCGATGTCTACCAAAGTGTCCCCCTATAGATGGATTTAGACGGTCAGACACCGAACTTACGATTTGTCTGAGTAGCCATATACGTTTACACTCTGGGCGCGTTTATGACTAAGAAAAATCGTACGTCGTCGTTTGGTAAACACAGCGAACATGCTCCTAAAACTAACAATATTTACATCTAATCCTTCTTCTCTGCATCATATTTGTGCAATTTGAGTCGCCATTGTTTGATCAAACCGTCGAAACCACGCCGCGAGTAGACGCGATGCTTATTTGGAGTCATTGGATCATCAGGTTTTCTTTCATTCCTGGGTGATAAAAAACATATGAATTAAATGATGAGCAAATGATGGGTAGTCACTGCTGATCACTGCTTTCAGTAATCTTTTTTACTGGGCATTAAATTCTGAACAAGTTTCATTGGAAAAAAAACTGTACACCTGCTAGTTTTCGAGATATCAGCTACACAAATTGAGACACCCTGTATACATACTTTGGCACTGCCTTGATGTAGTTATCATATCCCATTGTGTTCTTGCCAAAGTCAATCTGTTTCTGTCGGCGCGTCAACACCTCTGGATTAGACTCAATAACACACAGTTTCCCACCATCAAGCAGTTTCCGCTTGGTTTTCTCCAACTGCTCATAGAGATTGTCTTCTTTGCCCAGTATGGTGGTGGTTGATCGCGTCGCGTATGTTGCCGTCATTTCTTTGGCATAGGGCGAATTTCTCTGCTTAAGCAGTGATCGCTTTGCACTCTTGAGATTCACTTTGGAGTCATCCTCCTCTTTCTTTACTGGCGTGAGCAGCTGCATTTCTGCCACTGCAGATGATATGCAAATGCCATCATCTTCTTTCTCAACTTTCACAGATGACAAATCAAATTTAACACCCCTTAGCAAATCTTCTTTGGGTTCAGTTTTTATATGTTTTTCATTTACTGGCTCTGTCTTGATTTTGATTTTAGATGCTTCCTCATGTTGTTTAAGCAGCTTCTCAAAGGTTAATGGCTGTGAATCATCATCTGGGTGCTGTATGAAGAAAACAAAGTAACAACAAACGCATGGCTATTGCGATTTCTTACCTCGTCGAATATGCGAGCGTTTTTCAGAGAAGTGTTGAGCGTCAAACTCGATCGCGCCTGCATGTTTCTTATAAATTATTGGATAACGGATAAGATTCTCAATGTTCACTAGTGTGCAGGTTAGTTCGGAAACAACAAGCAATAGCAACACTCAACACGAAGAAAGTTTTCATCGACTCGGCACTGAACACTGAACTCGGCACAAATTTCACAATTTTACGTCTTCAAATAATTACTTTGTAAAGTGCAGTAGGTCGTTGTCGTTGATGGTTTGCGTTGGCGTTTGGCCGTTTGGCGTCCACATATAACTTTGAGCGCGAAATCATCACTGAGTTCTTTTTCCAAATCAGAGGAGTATTGGAAGGCAAACAAACTACCTTCCTATTTTCTCTCTCTCACACCAACTGCCAACTGCTTGTGTTTCAGTTTGTTTGCCCTCCATCGCTTGCTTGCTTTCCAACCTCAAACCTTGAAAGTGACCAAAGTGACGGATGACAGTTAGGCATCCATACTCGCAAAAAGAGTTTCGATGGACTTTAAATTTATCTCAACAGAGAGAAATAAGAGATAGGAATGAGAAAAAGACAATCCACGCCAGCTGCTTCCTGCCCACCGTGAGATTAGCTATCTTTTTCACACACCGAATCGTCAGCAGAGTCTGTTTCAGTTTGTTTGCCCACCATATCCGGTGTTAAGCTTCATTTACACTAGTAACAAATTTTCTAAGGTTACCTGTAACATAGTTTTGCCGTTGTTGCTGCTATCCAGAGCAATCCAGACCGTAGTTAACAGGGTTCACAAATTTATTTCGATCATCCTGACGATCGCGAATTGGAATCTAATTTTAATTATTTATTTTAATGGTATAAATTTACAGACATTCCCAAGCATAATTTTTGTAAAAATTCAATGAAACAGTATTAATAGTAAATCGCATGCGTATATTGAATCGCAGCCTCCACGCCCACGGCGCGGCACGTTTTCCTTTGATAGTTACCGACAATCGTCGTTTTCTGTCAGAAGTTACAAAATAATTCCAAACAAAGTTATAAGACCGTTTACACTAGTGAGTGTAAATGCGCCTTTACCTACCTCAATTCGTTTGTCGTTTCTAACCTAACCCAAAACCAAACCCACATCCTTACCCGACACTTACCTTACATCCCTTACATGAATGCACCTACGGACCACTATTCCAAATCATGTATTCCAAATCAATCGGATTATTGTTGAACAAAGAACAAAGCAAACAACGTGCAAACAACACCCTTTCCCTCTCACACACGCACTCGCCAGCTGAGTTTAATTTCTAATTTGAAAGTGATGAATCAGTGACGGATCCAGTAACGCAGTAACGAAAGAATCAAATACAAATTGAAATTGATGCGGCCGGTGCGTGGGGCGATTTGTGACTTGAGGTGTCTGTGAACTGGAGTAAACCAGGGTGTGATTACATCGCTTAGAACTGTACGCCGACAGTTCCGACCGCTTCCACCCCAAATGCCAGATTTATGCTTCTGTGAATACTACGACATAGACGGCGAACGCAATCATTTGTTAGCCTGTTGTTGCAATTGCTATCAATTGGATGAATCTTGTGAGAGGTATCAAAAATCTACATAATAATTTGCATTGCAATGGGAATACAAGCCTGTAACCTGTAACAATTCTCAGACTCATCACCTGTAAGCCCATTTCCAGCCAACTCAAGCACTCGCTACTGGAGACATTCAGGGACAGAATGCGAATACCATGGTATGGTGGAGCAAAACATATTGCCATTGGCATGCCCTGTATCTATGTGCCAGCATTATTTCTCCTGGCGACGCTCAATTTGCCCAGCACCATAGTGGCGGGTACCATCGCGATGCTCATCGTGTGGGTGGCGTCGAAGAGTGCAATGATGTTGCCGAAATTCTTCGCCACATGGATGGCCATTTCGGTAGTGATTGTCATCGGTGTGTTTGAAATCTACGTCGTGCCGTGGCTGCTGATTCTCCCGCAAGAGAATATACTGGCGATAGCACTCATCGTCACCGCCGTATTTAGTATCTGCAAAATTCACTATGAAGTCAAGCGGTTGCAGGAAGGCGTGTCGAGTGATAAGACGGCATATTACTGTCAGTTTTGTCAGATTTACAAGAACGGCGGCACCGTTCATAAATATTGGTGGGTGTACACTGCACCCCAAAGACAATTTCTTGGTAACTATGGTAACCAACAATTGAAACCATGGTAACGATTATTTATTACCATAGTTACGAAGAAATTGTACGTGGAATTGTGCAAGAAAATGTATCGTGTAAAGGCGGCTTTACACTTGTAACAAATTTGCTAGTTACATGAAACATTTACTACGTTTACATGTCGAATTGAAAACGTTTTCGATCGGATCGAGATTCAAAAACTATGCATGTAAACACGTCCAAAGGTGGATCGAAACAGTATTTAACCTCAAAATGTAGGTAATTTTTGGATCGGGCTTGAAAA
>JARJDQ010021317.1:0-11632 GCA_030264215.1 Geostiba sp. GC000077
AATTTGCCGTTTACCCGTGACATCATCGACGCGCGCCGCCACCGCACACAAGTAACTTCAAAATGAAAGTGACAGACAATAACAAACCACAAGATGAGCAAACCACAAAGAAGGTAATGATTTGTTACAATGATTACACTTGCAATTAATCTGTGTTTAAAAATTGCAGTATGCCTGAATAGACTTCTCAAAAATTCTGTGAAACAGGAAAGAAGCACAAGCACAGCTTTTGTATATCACAATCACAATAGCAAGGTCATCATTCTGCTGCTGCAAGCAAATTTGCTAAGACTGCATCTGATTGCTGTACAGCTGCTGAAGCTTGGAGGACTGCAGTACAGCCATATTACGAACAATGCATTGTTAGATTTTACTAACACCATGCATCAGCAGAGAGAAAAAATAGTGGATAGAAAATGTGCTACGACTGGAGAACTATTCAAAACATAAATAACATTATTAGGTGGTCGTAGAAAAAAACGATGTGTATAGCTTGTGTAGAAAGTGTGATTTCTACATAAGCTGTACACATTATTTTTTCGAAATTGATGAAATTGAAATCGAAATTGTATCCACATAGCAGAGACTTTAATTTATACACATAGTGAAATAGTTTTTAAAAATTGATATCTCTTAAGCTTGAATGTTTGTATTTCACAATACGTTCCGTGTCATGCATTGAATTTATGAAACTGAAACCACGAACCTCCAACCGTCTAATGACGTTTTCGGGTAGGCGTTCCAAACCCATTTCGCCGATATTGTCGTGGCATGAAATTAAAATCAACGCCATCAACGCACCGGCGAACTGAACCCACCATGTGTCACAAATCAACGTCCGGCGGGCTTTATGTTACGTGCGAGCGATAACAATAACAGCGCCGGCACCGCGATGGCGGCGAGGAGAATATGCGAAAGTATAAACAAGAGCTGCGCCGTAGAGAGCGTCCTGAACGCTCTGGAAGTCCAAGAGTCCAAGGTACAGGCCGCAACAATATCAATGCTTTATGGCCCAGCAGCTCAGCAGCTCAGCGGCATCAACAAATCACATTCGTTATTGATACAAATATGGGCTATAAACGTCTTGTAACCTATTGCAAACGGATAACCGGGTGGAATGATGGAAGATATGCGGAAAATGTATACTCACTAGTATTTGATTAAAATTCCATGTAAAAGCAGCACTAATTGATTAGATTCGTTGATGGTTGGTGAGCGAGCGAAAATTCCAGGAAATGGAATCGCTTTGAAATTACTTCAAAAATTGATTAAGAATTAAGAGCGAGCGCGGCGTAACCTTAATCGAGTTTGTATCGATGTTGTGTTGCTTTTCGGATGCTGCGTTGCACCATCGCAGTCTGCAACGGTCGCGCACTTTCTATACGTACGATATGACAACACTGTATTCAACTTTACGCACTGAAATCAGATGCAAAGAAAATGTTGCTTTTGACGTTGTTGGTTTTTTTGCGTGTGCCGTGGTTGGCGCGACGGCGGCGTAAACACGACTGCCAGCCTGCAACACCTTTTGTAATTCGATCGATGCGTTCGGGGGTGGCGGCGGCGGCGAGCGACCGGCGCCCGTGTGCGCATGCGCTCCGCTCGGACTGTTTTGACAGTCCCTCGCGTTCATCTGTGCGACTGTGCTCTCGCCGTGCACACGCGCATGCATATTGCATGCCGGCTCTCCTGCCGCGCCTGCCTGCCTGCTCTCTCCTCTGCCGGGGGTTGCTTAGCGACGTCGCGATCAGCCGGCATGCCCGGCTAGACCGAAAACGCTTACCATAAATCAACGATAAATCAGCTCCGAATCACAAAAACATACAAACCTCCTCGTCGCTTTGGACTTTGGGCACTTTTTCCCCGCGGGGCGGGTGTGTCGCGCAATCTGGACTCTCTTCTGCACATAAATTATCTCTGAGAAAGGCGCACAATTCGGTAATAAATGTTGCGACGAACGCGCCCAATTAATCATATTCAATTATCTGCAAAATTCACATCCAAAGTTTCCTGCCAGTAGGCTGATGTACATCGGCATGGAGACCCGCATTAACAACAACGGACTGTCGGACTGTCACTTGGCGGGTGAAAAGTGCGCATTCCACACCTTCCTCACTTTTTGATGTCAGTCACAAATTATTGCCCCGCATTAAATCAATTATGTAATTGTAAAATTATAAACGCATTGAAACCATGAGCCAACTCAGAATTTCGGTTTGATCACGAATTTGATAGAGATGAATCGAAACTGTACCGTTTTAGCAATATCCAGTAAGTCCACATCCAGGTTAATCATGCACCCGAACAAAAACATAAGACCGTTCATAATTTCAGTTTTAAATGGATTTTGCATATTCCTGCTCTGTGCGCGAATCTGGCGCACTGAAAAATCCGAAATCCTCACCCCAACCCACTGTGTCTCCATCGCATTGATCGCCAAAATCCTCTATAACCTGCTGACCGACAAGGGCCGCCTCAGCATTCACAGCATCTGGAATACGTTCCTGCTGGTCATCTATGCAGTGTTTAGCTATGTAGCCGACCAACCCGACCTCTGGTCAGGGGACAATGCCCCACTACCATCGGCTGTGCCGAGTTACATCTTTTATAAAGGCGCCTCAGCACAGGAGCATGTTGAGGCGCCCTGGAGGAACTACAAGCTAATCGTGCCTGTGATATTCTTAGTCCTGGTCATTTACAATCCGTTCGTCTTGCAGCGAACTACCTACGCGAAACAGCCCAAAATTGACGAGTACTTGATAATGAAGTACCGCCGGATGCTAAGGAGGAAGAACCTGCATCGCCATCGCGATGTCCCGGACATACCCCAAAGCAGGAAGACGTCTCCTCGGAAAGTACAATCGCATCTCATTCTCGCTACGCCTAAAGCAAGCGCGCGCATTGTTAATATACCAAGTGCTCCCGAATGCGACGAGAAGAAGACACATGTGAGCTATACTGGTTATGGTGGCCATCGGGAGGTCTCAAGCTGTGGGGACCAAATCATTTCGATGCAATGCACCACAAGACCCTCGCAGGAGTTTAAAGAGTCTAAACCGGATGCCACTGGCGACACCAAGTTTTCCTTTAGCTTAGCACACTCTTTAACCATGTGCAACACGAAGACCCAGACGACTGACCTGCCCCTACCTTCCAAGAATACAAGCAGATCCAGAGGCATCCAATGTCGCCGACCAATTAAACGAGGTTCCAAATCAATGACGTCAAGGCCAGCTGGACCCTCAATGCCCTGTTTCAACGTGCTTAAGGATAGAGCCACGAATACACACATGACCACGACGAAGCAGGCCAAGACCAAGACCAAGAGTGTAAGACCTACACACTATAACCAGCAATGTCTTCTATCCATTTTGTTGTTTCAGACCAGCCCAAAACCCACCCAAAAGCACACCGCCTCCATAAAATTCAAACCCACATCCTTAGAAAAAGAAGACATCATCAAAGCTTTCCAAAACATGAGGAATCAACTCCGACGCCAAGCAAAACCCCCGTTAGAGGTGCCCACAAAAGAAGCACCTCCTCCAGTGGAGGCAAAACCTGCCAAATCACAAAAGGTTCAAACTCAACAGGACGAAAAGATACCACACAATGCACCAATACCAACATTAGATTCCAAGAGATCCGTGATCTTCAAGCTGGACGACCTCATCAAAGCTGGATATGAAATGAATGATGACGAGGTCAGAGCTGAGGTGGCCAGGCAGGTGCACTGCCTGGATGTGATACCCACCAAGGAAAAGGAGGTGGATACTCCCCACTCTCTGAATGTGCTGTACATCACTGACAAGGCGCTCCATACAGGGTCCAGCATGAGTCGAAACTTCCCATATGACTCGCATTGCGACATCGCTCGAACCCTTCGGCGATATAACGAGGTTGTCAAGTCCACTGCCCGCGCACATGTTGGATAGCCAAAGGCAAGTCCATTTTACGAGAGGACGTCCCGCAAAACGGTCGTCATCAGAAATTTGTAGTCGTACTCATTGTACTCACCACTGTTTGCTGTCATGTGACGTCTGCGCACTGATATTCCGAGCTAATAATCCTGCAAAATAAAGACGTAATTAGCCAATCATTGTGGCAGACCACATAAGGCGAGGAACAGGAACCGTTAAATGTGTTCCAGATGTAATTGAAGTAATTGCAGGATTGCAGCGGCAGCGGCAGCAAAACTGCATGACGAATGCATAAAAATACATTAGATTAAAATTTAAAAAAAAAGGCGATTAGAAAGAAGGCAATGTAGTTGGGGATCAAGCTACTTGGTTATGATGGCTAATAAATAATTTCTTTCAGCTTAATTAACTCTTCGTTTCAATACGGAACAATGCGAGGAAAACGCGGCTGCCTCGCATCATAACGTCTTGTTTGAGCTGATTGTTTTATAGTCCCATGCACACTCCACTTACAACTTGCAGCATTTTATATCACGCGCGAAGCGTAATTGCGGGTGGCTGCCGTGGTGTTGGTTTTAGCGGTTTCTTGGGCGCTTGAGATAATTATAAAACGCTTTCGAAAGAAGCGAAGATGCGCAAGCGGTGCACTGCGTTATTACTGTGTTTATTATATTTTATTAGATTAGATTAAATTATGTTATAAACTATCGCTATAACTCATGACCGCAACGCAACGTGTCTTAAAAGTCACAAGGAATTTCGCAATAAAACGTTCTTCTTTCTTCACGATCATCAGCATAAACAAAAAATATGCTTGTCAGCAAATAAAATCATATACAGCGTGTTCTTTTTCAAAAGTGTTGAAATAAAACTTTCTCTTCATAATCAAACAGGAGTCATATAAAAGAAGTGTACACTTGGCAACATAGTATCACATATAGTTTGTAACTAACTATCCAGTAACTATGAAATTTATTTTATTATTTGAAACAGTGTTGGGTCTTTAAAAAATTTACATTTATTTCACTTATTACGCTCAAATGATAACCATTTTTTTGCTAAGAATTTTCTTCTAACCGTTGCGGAGAAAAAAACTGATAATCTGCGGGAATGAAGTACCTACAAATGTTCGAAATTACAATGCTGATAAAAGTCTAAATTTGTCAAATATTACAAAAAAATTTTTCCGGTCTCAAAAGAGACGTTAAAAATTGGAAAATATATTTCTGTAATAAGCTAATGAAGAAAAAAAAATGAGGTTAGTCTTCCTCATTAAAAGTTTTTTTAACTTAATAATTCTGGTAGATGGTATTTAAGAGATAATTAAACTTTGCAGAAGTGTTCAATTTTTTTAAATGCCTGCTGTGAAACATAAAAGTATATTGTTATTTGTAAACTTAAAATCGTAACTTTGATTTCACGAGAATCTCGAACTTCTAGATGTTTCCCAGATGTTTCTGTCGAGATCAAGATCGAGATCAGTTATGTTATGACTTGGCAAGGGGTTTTCAACATTTTCATTGATCACAATCCATGATTTCACTTGCTTCCCTATCATTTTCCATATTACTGATACTGACACGTGAATACAATTCACAATCTACTCTTTGATTGAAATTGAAATTGGAGGTTAAGCATTTATAAGTCAGGAAAATGCAGGATATGTTTGCAAATTCTGTCTGTTAGATGGCGCAACATTTTCAAGTTCAAGATTTTTCAAGATTATTTATTCCAAGACAAGATTAAAAGACCAAGGATATACCAAGATAGGAATTAAATATAGTTCTTAATTTTTTAAAACAAAAGATCAATAATTACACTCAAGACCAATATTATTGTCTAGGTGAAACCCTATAAGAAGTAATCAAAGAAAAGCGCCACGTGAAGCTCTTACTCTTTTCCACAATTCCACACACCCTGTATTTATATAAAATGTGCTAGTGTATGAATTTTAATATGAAAAGCTAACATTTATTGTTGTTGGCAGAAATAATTTAAATAGCTATTATGCAGAGCCAGCAGTGAACGAGATTGGTGCCCTTAGGTCTCGATTCTCCTAATTTCGAAAGCACCGCAAACAAAAGCAATTTGTGCTGCGCGCCTGGGCTAATAGAAGTAATAGATAATTTTCACGTGGCTACGATCTACGAATGAGAACATAATAAAAAGCCGACTACTCCTATTCAATAGATTGAATGGAATAATACGTACATTACGCAATTAGTTACTTATGTTACCAAATACATGTTAAGTGAACTAAGACTCACGTGTGGTTTTATTATGGCATATATGGTAAGGCTGTCTAGGTCGTACCCTCGTACCTCTATTATTTTTTGCTTTCTATAGCGGTAAACCGCAAAACTAATTGTGAAAAAGGAATTAATAGGATTGTTTGTTTCAGCCACACTTGTTGAATTAATTCACACCATTAATAAGTGTGACATTTTCTGTTTTGTTGGGCGGAAGCAAATATGTTTAAGCGCATTAAAATTCAGTGCAGTACAGTGTATGACAGAATTAATTCATAATTAGTGCGGCTGAAACAAATAAACCTATTATTACCTATACATATGTGTTACATGTTTTTTTATCGTGTCCCAAAAGTGGAAATTTAATGGTTTTTGTAAGCACAAAATAAACTTATAATAACTTATAATAATATAGATTTCCAATCACAATAACACTGAAAGTACAAACGCCACAAAAGACAATTTTGATGTAACGGGAAAGTGAGAAACATGTGGATTATTTATAATAAAATTTATTAAAAAATGTCTTTCCAATAATGTTGTTGTAATCGGTAGCATATATGTATAATACATATTCAAATATAGTTCTTTCATAAGCCCGTCTCAAAAATTGTAATTTACTTCATTTTGGAAGAAAAATAAAAGACCTTAATAAAAGTTCTTATTAAAAATCATTCAAATAGCAATAAATGACTCTGAAATTATATGAATGCTCAATTATAAGAAAAAAAGCTTTTCTCGTTATATCAAAATTAGGGTACGATTTAGTCAACATTCCCCATTTACAGGTGCGTAGGCGCATGCGTTACAAGAAAACAATTAAAACACTAATTTCCCCACCTTCAGCATCACCAATTTTTATTAGTTTAATTTTATAGGCTGTAATTTTCTACCGCACTAAACATATGATTTTCCTCAATGAGCATACAAGTCAATGCCGAATAAATGAGACCAAATGAGATGCTTAGATGCTAGTTATTACATATTAGATCTAATAGTATGTGCTTCATACTACACGATAATCACAGCATTAACAACGGATTTGTTGTGTTTAGCTCACTTAATGCAAGCAGCAGACGTAGTAGTAGAGAAAATGTGGGTTGTCTTCTATGAGTTGTATGGCTGATCAACATCAGTTCAGTGCATGCTGGCGCACATTAAATATGTATATGAGAAGTTAACTTTCGATTAATTAATTACAGGTTAGCGGCGAACCGCAGCTCGTGCCTGAACCGAGGGAAGAATCAATAGCTTTAGCTTACATGTTTAATGATTATGTATGCTGTACTATTCTATTCTATTCTATTCGTTAGGTTAGGCCGAGAATTTCAGATTACATCTTGCAATTGGTGGCGCGATTATGATTATAATGACCGTTAATAAATAGCTATCAATTGATTAAGAATTGAATGCGCCGCGGGGAAAATCACTGCACACACAGTTTATCGATTCGCACATGGACAATAAGAATTAAACACACGTGACACGTGCAATTAATTTTTAAATATCACTTGGCACTAGAATTATAGCTATTGCTCAAATATTGCATCACCTGTGCTCCGCCCATAATGCGCGTTGTGATTGGTTCGGTTCTATTTAGCGCATGCGCATAACGGTGGAAATGCATTGTGATGATGAGTGATGAGTGCTGAGTAATGAAAGATGATTCGTAATTATGTGTTTCTTATTATGAGAAAAGTTATATGATAAAAACGTGCACTGTTAAGTAAACAGTGGCAAAATTGCAATAATGCAATATTGCAATGGAACTGTAAAACTTATACATATTCTTCAACCGCATTCTGCTTAAAATTCTATTACTTCTCATTTTTATCGCTTAGATTTTTTTTGTCGCTGCAAAGCACTGTTATTGCACAATGCGCAATAAGAATTGAACAAGTTTGCAATTTCCAATCCCAAGTTACTGTTTTAGTGTTTGTGGGCACGCGTGTAAAGAAGATACGTGACTTTTTCCTGCAAGGTGGGCACTTTGCCTCGTGCTGCTGCATCTCATCGGTATTCTGTACTATACCGTCAAGATGAACGTTCGTCTCATAAAAACCCTTTTGGGTAAAATCGCTATTGGTATCGTCGTGGCTAGTGTTTGGGCGCATACTGTTTGGCGACAATTCTTACTTCCCTCAAGTGCATTGGGATTAAAAATAGGCGAATGTTCAATATTTCTAGATAGTACATGTACCATGTATTGTATATTTGTGCATTTTTACTCGCAATACAACGACGGCGGTATAAACACTCGAGCAGGAGACACATCTAGTGCGCCTGCTGATATATGACCACGACTGGTAGTTACCTGGTACTGGCGCTCGTAGGTCCTCTGTCCTCAGTCCTCTGGATGAAAAGATAAATATGCCTAACGAGTTGTGCGCAGTGTGCTAGCTTAGCTGAAGAGCCGAAGAGTTCCAGTTCCAGTTTCGGTTGCCCGACGACGACGCTGCGAGGCGATCGGTGAATTCCTGCACTAGGAGAAACCGTTATGCTTCTTAGACTTGGACTTGGGGGACTGGCGTGGACTTCTTCGGCATCGGATATCGCTTTGACTTTGACTTTGCACTGCACCCGAAAGCTATCCTATTTCTACTTAGGTTCATCTACACTACACCTACAGGACCGTTATTTTTTAATGTACGGTTTGAATGTTGGAAATGTACGTTATTGGAAAATTGAAAGTTATTACAATGCGGGTAGTGTGTTTTTACCAAGTTTGCGAAGGATTTATGAGCCGTTCCCATTATTAGCGATAATTACCAATACCTGCGATTATCACTGAGCTAGTTTCTCTTTAACCAATCATATAATGGATATGGATATTGGATATCATTAAAGCCATAATGTTCATACTTGAATATTACTGCCTTGTGGTACCAATAATAATTCAAACCAGCACTTTCTTTTGTTATCATTGCGGTATAATCGCTTTCTACATTTAATATCAAGCCACACACCGAGTAACAACTCATTGGAACCACATTTTTAACGATACGTTCTAAAACTCAAACTCTGCTGAATAAAAGTTTATCTTTGTTTTCTTATATTTTGTGTTGTTCATAAGTCTAGCTGTGCGACAGGGGGCAAGTTTTTACTAAATTTGATGTTCAACCCTTTTACTTTTATCTTTATCACTTGCTTAATAGTATTTATTCAGTTTCAATTTTTGAAAAAGTTACAGTAATTTCTTTTTTAAATTTTAATTTTAACCAACTTTTTGTAAATGACGATTTTTCCCCTATAAGTTACCAGTCCCTATCTTATTTTTAAATACAGGGTGGACTAATATAGGCGGAAAAACGTCAGGTAACTTTGTAGTTTATGCCAAAAGAAAGCGATTATTTTAATATCAAAATGCCAAGAAAGTCTTTGTTTGGCCTCAAGAGTCCTTAAATTTTGAATTTTTAGGTTACAAATATGCATAATAACAAAATTATTTTTCGTTGCATATCAGTTGTTCTAAAAGTCGAACGCTTCTGCGAAGTCAGTTTTCTTTTAATTAGCATCGAACCAGAATTATTATTTTTTTAACTTGGGCTTAAAATAATTTGAATTTTAATTCAATTCATAGTTATAAAGACTTTACAGAAGGGTTCGATTTTTACAACAGCATCAGTGGCAACGATAAATAATTTTGTTATTAAGCATATTTGTAACCTAAAAATTCAAAATTTGAGGACCTCAAGAGGCCAAACGATGACTTATTGATATTAAGATTATCGTTTTATTTTGACATAACCTACAAAGTTCCTTGGCATTTTTCCGGCTATATTAGTTCACACAGAATTGGATACTTTAGACAACCAATTCATTCATTTGTGACATCTACATTAAAGATTATACTTAGATTAATGATTAATTAAAATTATAGAAACTATGTTGGTGCAGAGTTTTTTTCACATATAGAGTACGACTTAAGCAACCTTCCCCTATAAATATACGATTCTGTGATATTTGATATTCCATAACTTCATAACTCCACTCCAATTTAAAATGGTAATTCAATATCAATTGATATATGCTATGTAATATAACTTAGAAGCCGGTTATATGCATACGAATAAAAGGCAACAACAATATAATGGCGATTCCAAGTCTAATTCCGCATCGAGGCAAGAACCGCGAGAAACGAAACATCGCATAAATTTCAAAGCCATGTGACCAGGTGCCCAGATGCCCAGGTGTGCGATACCAGTATGGGCTAACTGTTCACCTCACAGCTAACTCACTCCACTTCCAGATCCAGTGCCAGTTCTAGTTCCAATTCCAACACCAAATTTACATCCTCAGCCAAATCTAACTGTTAATTGCTTAGAAGTCGAAGTCCAAGTCCAACTCGAAGTCGATGCTCGAATGTCAAGACTTGAGAATCAAGAATACTAAATTCGTAGTACTACGAAATTCTGCACCATGCTACAAATCAAACTTAAGGGTATTGTCTAGACATATAACTTCTCCATAAGAGCAGTTTTGTGTTAAAGTCATAAGTATTTCAAGGAGTTAATTTACCTAAAAGCACAGGGTTGTTAAGAAACATGTTTTATTTTTAATATAACAAGAAAACAACACAAACATTTTTTAATGTTTAAAACTTGTTTTTTAACGTTAAAACGATTAGGCTTTGTACTTTGATTCATTTTCTTGGTTTTTTAAAATAATTTTTATATGAATTATTTTTTTGTGGTTTTGTTCCTTTAAAAACGATTTAAAAGACCGTTTGAAATGTTTAAACTAAATTTGAATCTAAACAACCACTTTACCTTAAAGCACCTACAAACTGAGATACTGTTAAATGTCACTTGGAGATTAAAACTTTTTAAACTAAAATTTTAACATCCGTTATTATATTCAGAATTTCAAAAATTACTAATAAGTGAACAAAGTGTATTTTAATGGAAGTAGCCGGAAACCAGATTTAAATAACTTCCAAGTTAAACAATAAAGGAGAATGCGTGCGGTATGCTTCGGAATGCAAAAATCACACTGTATAGTGTATAGTGTATAGTATATACAGTCGTCATATTAAATCAACTTTCGTTTTCCGACAATTTAAAGACGCCTTGTGAACAACCGTCGGCCAAAAGCCAGCGTATTTATTAAAACAGATTTTATTATCTATATTTATATTTATATTAGCATTATATTATGATTGGACGGCTAATACGAACACTTTCCGTTTTATCACATAATACTTCCTCAAATACCTACAGTATGTTCCAATTGTTAATGTTATACATTTTTAAGAAAAAAATCTTAAGGTATTTTGAGCGTTTTAACTTCCTTCGATAAAATTTAAGAGTCGCACTAGACAATTTTAAGAAAATTATTTTAATACAAAAAAAAAATTTCACCGTCTGATGTAAACGAAGATAATTTAAACAAATTTAACATGTAAAGGATAGGGAAAATATGTTTATGGGGTATATTTCTAAAACGGCTCGATAGAAATTATTTAAA
>JARJDQ010021333.1:0-15460 GCA_030264215.1 Geostiba sp. GC000077
CTATCAGGCAATACCATAAAAAAGCTATGTTACCATTTAAAATTCTGAAGTTGAGTGCAATTGCACATACTTCCGGTTACTTCCGGAAGTCCGTACTTCCTCCATTGAATTCATCGTATACGCTTTGGGTATAACTTTTTTTCCGGAAGTTCTAGGTCTTCATACACCAGAGAAAAATGCTTGGTACGGGTGGTCTTGTCCACCCGGTATATATAGCACTTGGCCACTTGGTAGTGTAGATCAAAATCTACGCCAAGAGGCATACTGAAGGAAATCACGGCCGAAATTCTGTTACTAGCGCCCGGTCTATATTGTTTGAAAAGTTACCATTCAAAGACATGTTCAACACTTCCAAGAAATTCCCCTGAGCAGCAGTACTATTAGTAGCTTTCGGAATCGGGACATCATCCTTCACATGATACTCCAGCACAAGTTTCCGATACTCTGAGAATACCCTGCGCAATTGCACAAGTATCCCGCTCCAGTCATCATATCTCTCATTTTGAATCACAACCCGATAGAAGTCCTCATAATAGCGCCCCTTGTAATCCCTCTGGAGGCATTCGCGCATGGACGAGGGAAACTCCTCCAGCGCATCCGCCTCGTAAAACGTGCGCGAGAACAAGACGATGGTAACCTCATGATTGCTGCCGTTCTTCTTCCACTTGGAGAACAGGTCGGTCAGGAATCCATTGACGGCTTTCTCAAAATACAAATCGCCGTGAATGTCAAAGTCCCACATCTCCGAGCTCATCTGCAGGAAGAGGTACACCATGGAGGTGGACGATCTGAAGACCACCTTGGTGTCGTCGGTGATGACGCCGCAGGCGACGCGATCACCCTGCGACCACATTTCGTACACTTGGCATCGGACTGCGCCGCCACAGAATTCAATCTTTTTGTTGATGTAGGCACAAGTGTTGATCTAAAATGAATATGCATTTTTTTCTGCTTTAAAATCTGCAGCCAACTTATTCAATTGTTTTACAAACAAATAATAAATTTTCAATTGCTTTATTGGCCAACGCCATTAACTTACAAGACTATTTTTGAGCCTCCACATCTCAGATCTACCCATATATTGATCCTTGAAAGTCAACTCTACTGAGTCCAGTGCAACTTCCATTGGGTTTACAATTGCCACAATCACACAACTAAAGTGCCTCAACTTGAAAGTTGATGCAAGACTTTGTTCAATGCTTATTGTATCTTTTGCTACCTTGGATTGCAACTCCTCCTTCATGGGCTTCACCTGCAGGAGCAATCTGGGATTGTCCTCCTCATTGGCATGGTATATCTCCACCACATCACCCTCTTTGG
The DNA here is from genome assembly GCA_030264215.1 of Geostiba sp. GC000077. Lineage (NCBI taxonomy): Eukaryota > Metazoa > Arthropoda > Insecta > Coleoptera > Staphylinidae > Geostiba > Geostiba sp. GC000077. The sequence goes on from JARJDQ010021333.1 coordinate 1,321, forward strand.
CTTCCTGATAGTCAGCAATGTTGATCAGGAGATCTTCATCACTGAATGTGCGCTGGTGAATGATTAATCGAAATGTTTTCATTGTGCCGAGGTTTTCTAAAATCGTTGACCAAATGCGGGCACTATGTATTTATTTCTCGTGCATGCATGACAGATTCAACTTAACTTATCACTCAATTTATCAGCCTTATCAATAGAAATTATGGAGAAGTTTCAGAAAAAGAAAGAGTTGCCTATATTGTCTCCTTGCATCTGATTTTGTTGTTCAGCCGATGTCTTATACCATTTAACACAAGGCTGTTGTGGTTTTTAAGTGCCAAGCAGTTTTAAATTCGTTAGTAGTGAACATCGTGTACGTACAGATGATAATTAACAATGTAAATAAAATAGTTGTTGATTTTAAAACACCTGCTGTCCTTGAGCCACCTTGCCCACTTTTCTTTAGAGGTTATCGATAGTTTTTGACAGCCTAAAAGTTAATCACGTTTGTTAACACTTTGTGAACATTTAAAAATTCTAAAATTCATCACATTAGCTTTGAAATTCTCTTAAAACTTATGTTTTCATAGAAATATTGAAATTAAAACATAGCTTTCATTTTAAAATTTGAAATTTTTCTGCTTTGATCACAGCGCACCAATCGTTTGACAGTGGAACTTTTGCCGAATCAAGTAATCAACATAACCCCATTTTCCTGGCTGACATTACGTAAACAGCTAAAAACAAATCGATTTCATCCAAATTCATCGCGTTGATCGCAATAAAACGGAGAATTGCGATTCGCAAACACCGAAATAATGTCCTGTGTTAACAAAATCACTACTGGCCTTACAGGGCTGAAGGTCGCCAAGAATCCACACCACACGTTGGGGATTTTGTACGGCAAAATCATGCGCACACTGAACAAAATGCCCGAAGATGCTGCCTACAGAAGGTACACATCTGCGATCGTCTCCGGACGTGTGGACATTCTCAACTCCACCACCAACATGGAGCAGGTGGAGTGCAAGATTGGATGTGGTCAAATTGAGGAAGTCATCATTCAGGCTGAGAATGAGCTCCTTCTGGCTAGAAAGATGTTAACCTGGAAGCCATGGGAGCCACTGCTAAAGGAAGCTCCAGCTAGCCAGTGGCAATGGCCTCCAGCAAGCAAATGAACACATTCTAGTTAATCTAGATTAATATAATTTCAAATTGTACATGTATATTTAATAAATAGAAATTTAGCTTGAGTTTAAGTGTTTCATTCACGATTTATGCCTATGATTGCTGTGAATTGGGTTCTTGATGTGATACTTTGTATTTCAATTAGAATTATAGATGGTTTTGGTTTGATTCGTTGATTCCAACTGGAAATTTGGAGAAGTGTTGTACATTCGTAAAAATTTGACATTTTTCTAATTTTATCATTTTTAGGACAAGGGATTTTTTGCGTGGTGTGGTTGGCAGCACTAGCGTTTGAAACGCGCAACGAAGTACTGCTGCCGAGTGACGCTCAAGGTCGGCGCGAGCTGACCAATCACGTTACCGGATTTTACGTAAAATTCACTCGCAGCGAGCGTGCGCCCGCCAATCAGCGCCCCCAATGCGGCTTGGCGGTAGCTTCAGACCGGATTACGGATGAAGGTTGCCGACTATTGAACAGAATTCTCGGTACGTTTCCTTTGTTTTCCATTGAATATGGCTGCCATATTTAGTTTAGATGTATGTTTTCGAATGTACGATGCGAGTTGGCGCAATTACGGTGCGTGCTCGTAGCCGAAAAACGCGAAAACAGTGCCCGCGAATGCCGAAAAGTGTTTAGTTGTGTTATGGACGAGTTAAATTCCAGTGCCGTATTGAGTTTAAGTAAAAAATGCTTATGTTTACATCGGTGATAGTGAACGTACGAATCCGTTTTTGTTAGTTAAAAAGGTGAGTTGCATTGTGATATTCTACGCGAGCGGTGCATCGCCAGCGAGGTGGTGCTGGGCAGCGGGCGGCTGCTGTAGGCCCCCCTAAGTGTGCGCCGGGGCGTCGCGTGTGCGCCGCCAAACGCACGGCGAACGTTGGCTTTTTCGTGGGGCGCGTGAGGTTATAAAACGATACGGAGCGAGCGCTACGTTTTCTCGTCAACATCGCAAGTAAGTGTTACGTTTTTGGGGTGATTGGGTGCGTTTCACTGTCGCAGTGCCCGTGGACGGAAGCCTCCGCCGTAGCCGACAAGGGAGACACGCTGCGTCGGGGCTGCATTTTGTGGATACTGGGGCTATGGGGACCGCAATCAGTGAAGATCTTTCCTTGCCGTGAAAGGATACTGGATAGTCAAGGCAGCAGCAGTGCCAGCACCAACTCCCGGAGCGTTGTTTGTTGTTGCTGGACTGTCAATTTTTTGGGGGCGATTGGGAGCATCGGAGAGGATGGTTGGCGATGCCGGGCGGCTGATAGCGTGATCGCCGTGATCTCACATCGCTCGTACTCCGTGCAATCCGTCGTGATTATAAATTGACGTTAGTGACGCTTTCGCAAAACGCAAATGCATAATAACCGCGAGTGGTGCGCGTGTATGTGCGCGGCCGCGCGAGCCATGCGCTTGTGTTGGTGCTGAACTCGGAGTCGGAATCGCAGCTCGCAGCCGAAGTGAAGCTCGCAGCGCAGGCAGCGCTCGGAATCGAATATCGAACAAGCGACGAGCCGCACATTGCATCGCCGCGACAGCATCTTCAGCAAACGATGGCGACGACGACAAGCATTTGGTATAAATCGCTAGTCGCTGCTGATCGGGAGTTCAATGTGCATCGTGCACTTTCTAAACTAGGCCTGCTCTTGCTCGATGCTCGTTCATGCGAGCCAAGTGATCTTGATATCGCTTTTACATTTGCAGAGAGAGTGCGGCTGCAAATTCGAGTGCTGTGTGCATTAATTAACAGCCCAATGCGAGCGCACCGCCATTTCCAATTGCAATCTCGGTGCCGACGGTGCCGGTTATATTTTTATATTTTTTTCCGCATCTCTAGCGAGCCTGCGGCTGTGTGCGCGTTGCGTGCACCGCCCACCTACACACAAAACAAATCGATATCAATATTATGTTGTCGACGAGCCGCCGGAGTGCCGGACGAATGTGTTCTGCTTCTCCTGGCTCACAGTCGTGAGCTTCGCACTCGCACGCCTTACCAATCAATCGCTGTGGCGCCGAAACTCCGAAAGTCACTCCGGCATACATGTGTACATACAAGGTGTTACTTGGAAATCAGGAATCGACCCAGGGACCCACTTTTAAAAACAGAACACTGTATTTTCAGCAGCAGTGTAATATGTAAAGAAAAAAAAACAACTTATGAATTCGAGAATTCGTTTGGATGAATTTAAATGGCGTTGCAACTAGCTAGTTTTATTAGTTTCAAGGTCGTTCGTCGCCTAAAGTTGCGTCGCAATTCTATCTATCGCTCCGCAAGCGGTCGATTGGGCCGCGTTTTATATGCGCGACACGAAAATTCGCTTCTTTCCGGTTCGTTGCGAGCTGCAAGCTGTAAGCTATGATTACTGCGTGAGTGTGTTGTACTTGGTTGTACTCTGTTACTGTTAAGTGTTAAACAAACACGGAATGGCGGCCATTGCGCTCGCATACTCGGGGGAATCTGCAACATTGTTTGGCGTTGATGTCATTGGTGCAAAATTTCGTATGGAGCGTATAGATTTTCCGCGCGCCCCGCGCCACTGAACTTTTGTTTCTGGTATTATCGTACATATTATGTATGTATACGCGGTGATTCGTTGATCTCGGGTGTTCGGCGTTGAGCCGTTGATGATGCCGATGCGTTCGTGGGCGCTTCGTGCATGTACGGCCGGCGCACTCGTTTTTTCTCGCCGCGCAGCTATGCGGGGCCGGTTGTAGCAGCACCGCAGCAGCCGCACGTAATCTTTTGTATTTCGCTGCTGCTGCTACTGCTGCTGGCGTGATGCATCTCTATGCTTGGCGTCGTCGGCGTCGTCGACATCGGCATCTCACGCGCACCCGTTTTACCTTTCGCGGGCCTCAATTAGACGTGCCCGCTCGCCTCGCAGCGCGCTCGACGCACGGACGCTCTGCGCGGTGCGCGTGCGCGCTGCGCGCAGGAACGACCTCGGTCACTGAATGGAAGTGAAGCCTACCGGCTCTACACGCGTGCCTGAGTGCCTGTGGCCCGAGCTGTGGCCTATGATATCATAATGCTATGCGCACTGCACATTACATTACTCAGGACGCAGGACATGCTGGGCCGCAACGAACAATCACGAATACTCGCCGCGGTGCTGCTGAGTTTTGATTTTGATATGAATCTGCTTTTCCGTGTGACCCTCGACATTTCGAGCCGCAGCGTTTTGTTTGCGCTATGTCCGCACTCCACAGAGGGCGTTGCGGACGATGCAACTAGCGACTGCTTGCACCTTGCATGCACTCTGCTGCATTTGCATATTTTATGCATTCCGATACACTGCATGAAGTATGAATGCAGTCCATTGATGAACTATTATTATGATACCTATTTATATTTAGCGCTTTTCCACTCATTTGTGATGTGTTTTCGCTCTTGCAGAGAACGTGCTTGACCTGGAGGGTTGTCAAGACATTGCCGAGGGCGGGGGCGGGTTTCATGCACTAGCCAGATCGTCCAGCCGTAGCAGACTGAGCACGCACTTCGCCCGAATCGTTTGTAGCAATGTCGACTGCAATGCGCCGCGCCGACCTACCGAGATGAGCATTTGTTTGGATAGCAGCAGCAGTACCGTTGTGCTGCCGGCGCAGGTTGTCGGCAAATTGACGCCGGACGCCGGCAAGGGCGAGGATGGAGCGACGAATGCGACGGCGGCGCCGGCTGCGCCTGCTGCTGCTGCTGCTGCTACACCTGGGACGGTCAAGTCGGCCGGCACGTCGGTCATCACCGTGGTGAATGCGCCCATCACGGTGGTGAAGAGCATCGGCAGCGCCATGCTGATGAGCGCGCCGTCGGCGAAGAGCGACACCAACAATGGCGGCCTGCCGGTGGCGCCCGTCAACGACAAGCAGCAGTCGGGCATTCACAATGTCTACGTGAAGAAGAGCGCGCCCGCCGAGGGGGGCGGCATCTCCGTGCCCGACATGCCACAGTCGCACAAACTGCTCACAGCGAACACGTTTCCACCAACAAACGTACGTAAAATCAAACCAGTGTTCAGTTGCAAAATGAGGTTAAGGTTTTGTTTGATGTATGTTTGGTTGCAGATCTTGCAGAAACTCTCGCCGATCACCAAAACGCAGAATGGGCAGCGCGGCGGCGGCGGGAAGGTGAAAATCCTCGGCCATCATGTAGTGCAATCGGAGAAGCAGATGCCCGCCAATCCGGGGCCGAGCAATGTGATACTGAACAAGAATCAGCGCTTCTTTCAGCAGAAGGTCGTTGGGAACGGTGCGACTAAGTACATGACCAAACCGCCCGCCGAAACGGCCATCTCCAAGCGCATTCTGTTCCACGGGAAGCCCACCGCAGCCGTCGGCCCCGGCGCGCTGGAAATCAAAAGCAATCGAGCGGCGCCGGGCGTAACCGGGATTAAAACGCTGCCGCCACAGCGCCAGATCCCTGGCCCCAATAAACCCAACTACATCGGCAAGCATGCCGTGCAGGCGCAGAAGATGAAGCCGAAACTCAAGCCGAAGCTCGCCGCACAGCCGCACACGAATGCCGCGTGTCCGCTGATCGTCACGTCGCCCGTACGTCCCGCGCCCGATCAATCCGCGCAGACCATCTTCAATCAGGCGCTCACCGCCCAAATACTCGAAACGCTCTCCGATAAGGAGTGCGGCAAGCCGCCGCCGCTGCCCGCTAACTCGTACGCCATGAAGTTCGAGCCGTGTCTACAGAAACCAGAGCCGACGCCAGTGGTAACACCACTGCCGGCCCCGCAAATGGATGCGACGGCCGATGTGGCGAAACGAAGGCAGCTGAGTACGCTCGATACGCTGAGCTTTGTGTGCCAGGCGGTGCTCCTGGACCACAATTACAATGCGACGCTGCCGTCGGAGCCGCCGCCCAAACCTATGGTGCTGGTGCCGACCACGCCGCCGATGAACGGCGCCCAACACCAGCTGCCGCATCAGCAGTTCTCGCCAATTCCGAATTATCCGTCGAATCTGCCCACCGCAAAGCCACGCAATCGCACAACATCACAGAGCACCGCCGTGCTGCTGCATCCACGCGCCGCCGAGGATGACGCCGCGTCGGACATCAGCGAGCACAAGGAGGAGAGCGAGGGCGAGGAGACGGACACGGCGCCGGAGGCCGAGGCGGTCGCGAACGAGGGCAGCGATCGCTATGGCGATTATGTAACGCGCTGCATCTGCGGCTTCATCCACGACGACGGCTTCATGATCGAATGTGATAAGTGCAAGGTGTGGCAGCACGTGCGCTGCGTGGTGAAGACGAAGAAGGTGCCGGACGATTATTCCTGCGAGGAGTGCGATCCGCGCGCGGTGGATAGGCAGAAGGCGCGCACGCTGCAGCAGCAGTGGATGCGCGAGATTCAAGAGCGCGATGCGAAGCTGCGCAAGGAGCAGCTGGCGATGTCCGACACGGATTCGTCCGACGCCGAGGCGCCGAATAACAAGAAGCCGCCGCCGCGCCGGCAGCGGCGCGATTCACTCAATAATCGCGCACGCCCCGGCAAGCGGAAGGAGCGCAAGGTACCCACTAAGCGCGTTAAGGCCGCCGCAAAGCCGCCGGCGAAGAGCGACGAGGAGAAACAGCCGCTGCCGCAGGTACGGCAGTGGATTGAGAACTACGAGGAGGCGATGACCAACCACTATTCGCCGGATCTGCGCTCGCGCATCGCCAGCGCGCGACTCAACGGCGCACACTCTGAAATCCTCGGCGGCATCGATCTGACGGTGAACAAGTGCCGCGTGCAGGCGGCGAACCCCACCGGCAGTGTCAAGTACCTGGTGGCGTCGGTGTCGCTGCCGATGGGTACGCCGGTGATTGAGCTACGTGGCAAGTACATGCTTTCCACGCAGCATCGCTCCACCACGCGCCAGCAGCGGCCTGGTCCGTTCCTCTTCTTCCACATGTTGATCAAGGAAACCGAGGTGTGTGTGGATACGCGCACGTATGGGAACTGTGCGCGGTTCGTGCGGCGCAGTTGCACGCCCAACGCCAAGCTGCTGCATGTCTTCGAGAAGGGCATTCTGCATCTGTTTGTCGTGACGACGAAGAGCGTGGAGAAAGGCTCGGAGTTGACCATACGCCACGAGAGCCATGATATTGCCGCCGCGCAGCTCACGGAGGTGCCGTGCGCGTGCGTTAACCCCGAATACTGCGCCCTAATCAAGGGCTATCGCCGACACAATGGCGATATTCAATCGCCTCCGATACAGGAGACCACTACCATCACCAAGAAGCGACGAGGGCGTCAGAGTCGAGAACCACCAACATCACCAGCGCCAGCGCCACCTACACCAACACCACCAGCGGTAGTAGCGCCTGCAGAGCCTGCCGAGCCCGAGGAGCCAGTTAAGGAAGAGCAAGAAGAAAAACCTAAAGTAGAGGAAGAAGAAATCATTAAGAAGGAAGAGCCAGCACAAGAGCCCGAAGTACCAGAAGTAAAGGAAGCTGAAGAAGAGCTCAAGATCGCACCGAAGGAAGAAATTAAAGACGAACCTGTCAAAGCCGAGACGACTCCTATCAAAAATGAAGTCAAGGAAGAAGAAGAGTCTCCTCCGAAGGAGATGCAAACACCGCGGCCGGCTCGCCATATTTCCACGCGTCGCGCTTCCAGGCACTCGCTGGAGCAAACTGAACTTTGCGCGGCAGCTCATGACAACGATAAGAAGCCAATGTCGCGCGAGGAGCGCAAAATGGCCGCCATTGTTAAGGCGATCGAGCGTCTCGAGAAGCAGGAGCTGCGACGTCAGGAGCATCAAGCGAAGCAAGCGAATCGGCGCGAGCCGGACGTGAGCAAGGATGATGGCCCGAAGGCAAAGCGAAGAAAGCGCAAGGGGCGCGCGCGGACCACCAGCACAAGTACGCGGCGCAATCGGTTAGATTCCGCCGATTCGGTGCACAGTTCGGACGACACGCTGCTCTCGCCACCCTCCGAAACGGCGTCGCCGTCCAAAGCAGCCGGTTTGATCTTGGAGCTCGCGAACGGAGAGTGCCGCAAGTCGCCGGATCGGCTGGACTCATCCAATTCGGCGCACTCCGCGCACTCGTCGCCGGAGACGCCGCTCTCTGCCGCGTGTATGCTCGTCGCCGCTGCGGTCGAGCCACTCGAGCCGGGCTTCAAGCTGCCGAAGACAAAGAAGGGGCTCATGAATGAGTGGCTGAACAAGTCCGATGGCGTCCAGCCAGCCAGTGCAATCTCGCCGTCGGCGCTCACGCCGCACATTGACGGCAATCTGTTTGCCGCGAGCGCCGCCTCGCCGGTGAAGTGTCTCAATGCGCTTGCGCAGGCGCAGGTGACGTTCTGCGACCAGCCGCGTTCGGGCAGCGCAAAGAAGCGCTGGCTGCGGCAGGCGATCAGCGAAGACCAGTGCGACAGCCCGCCGCAGGCGGACGCTGTGGCCCCGCCGAAGAAGCGCAAGCTGCCGCGGGAATCCTTATCTTGTGAGTCGTCGCCACCTACCACCCCGACGACGACCGCGCCGCCGCAGGTGGAGATTATCACGCATCAGGATGAGGACGGTTCGCCGCAGATGGAGTCCGATGCAACGCTCAGTGAGCTTGCGTCGGAGATGCGGCAGGAATACGGCAGTTGCGTTCAGTTGCCGCCGCGGGAAGAGGCCGACTCTACATCGAGTCTGCCGGAGCCGGAGGAGATGTTGGAGGCGATGGAAGCGATGCAGGAGATGGAAGCGGAAACAACCGATACGACGGAGACGCTGGAGACGCGGATTGTGTCGCTGGTGACGACACCGTCGGTGGACACTACGACCGTTACTACGACGGTGACGCTGAGTCCGGTCGTCACGCCGACCATAACGGCGCCGAGTCGCGCGATAATGGATCCTCGATTAGCGCCGCGGATCAGCACCAGCGAGCTGGTTGGCACACTAGAGAAAACGTTGAGCTTGTTGGGCTATGAAGAGAGGAAGCAATCAGAAGCAATAACTCCAACCAAACGAAAGGTACGTGAGATTCGCTTGCAACAATTGCGTTTCTTTCAAAATTATAATGGGAAAATTAAAAATAAATAAATAAAATTGTGAAACATTCTTATTCATAATGGCGATGGTATCGTCCTCGCATTCTAGCCAATGGTACGCGCTAAAATTGACAATCATTTTTCATTGTTGCCAACTTTACAAATGTTTAAGTTCCTAACAAATTTAAACAAATGTTGCCAACTTGAACAAGTTTAAAACAAAAGAACACTTTCATTCAGCCTCTATTGTAACATTTAATAATAAAGATTCGTTACTTTTAATTTTGAAATAAATAATTATGGAAATGTTTTATGTTATTATTTTCTGTTTCTTTGCAGTTGTCAATCTCGGAGTACCGACAACGAAAGAAGCTCAATAATAATGATAAGTCAGCGACGAGCGCTGATGACGTGGCGTCCATTACAGAAGAAAGCAATTCATCGCAATCACCGAAGCTGCAGCGGACGCGGTCCAACAGCGCCAGCAGCATCACCTCTGCGTCGACGTCTGACGACGAGCAAACGAATTCATTGAGTCAATCAGCACCTGTAGAAGTTAAAGGTACAAATCCTAACCAACAAAACTTAATTATTTCTATCTAAAATTTTGTCTGTATTATAGCTTTATCCGCATTCAACTCCGAGCCGACGGAACTGGAGCGACAGCGCGAGAGTGCAACACTACGTTTGAAGCGTGCGCTTGGTTTAACACTTGATAATCAACCAAAAAATATTGGTAATTGCTCATGATCATAGTTTGTTGGCCCTAATACTAATCTATGAACAATGTTCACAGTGCTTAACGTGGAAACGATTCTCAAGAACGAGCTCCCAACGCCAACGAAGACCTCGCTCTCGCTGGCGTCGCCGAACTTCCCGATTCCAGGCCGCGACGAGCCAATGCTCAGCACTGCGCCGACGCTGGAGAAGCATCCTTCGCTGGAGGAGCCGAGCAGCTCGTCCTCTCCGCCGCAACTGGAGCCGGAAGTGGATTTCATCAACGAGGACACCAAGGCGATAGCGGCGAGTATGGACGAGGAGACGCAGGACGGCGGCGACCATGTCGGCCATCCGCTGGAGGAGCGAAAGGTCTTGTACTACACCCCGGATGACGAGGAGGTCGCCGAGGGTTCCACGTACGTGCCGCCCTTCAATAATCCGCTCTATCCGAATACCAGTTACACCTACGGCTCTGTTATCGGTGAGTTTCGACACTGTTGCATTAGCGAATCGGTTTTAACACGCGTTTACTGTTTGTTCCAGATGACGATGCGCCTTACGAAGGACGAAATCCATCGCCGCCGCCGAATTTACGCGCGAATCCGTCGTAAAATCCAGTGAAAACTCGGCAGTCGCGGAGTTGAATGAAAGCTTTAAGTTGCTTAGCAACGAACATTGCGAACGCGTGTTGCAAAGCACCAACACGCCACAACACAAACGCAAAGAATCCCACCACTAACCACCAATAAGATAAGTTATTTGGATGAGCCAAGTGGAATTATTTTTTCTTCGTAATTGTCGCCGGCGAAATGGCGCGAATCTATATAAAGTACAAAAGCATGCGCAATGATACGTGAGGAAATTACACACAATGGTCGATCTCGAGTTTACAGTTAATATTATACATATATAACATAACACACGCTAATTTACAAGAAACATGCAGAAGCAACAGTAATGTATTAATTTTGTTGAATTTTTCATTTTCAAGCATAAGACTCCTTTTTTGTGTTTATTATTTTATCTATAATTGATATTGATATTTGTAAATGTGGTATTTTTAGTTTTTTTTGCATATACATGTATAAATAGTATATATTATATACACCTATATTTTCGAGAGAAAAACCAACCGTTTATTATGTACACGCTGGAAGCAACAAGGAGGATGAGAAGAACAAAAATGTGTGCTGTTTGTAATTATGTTAACCGGTTGCGTATTTCGCGTGAAAGCGAAATACACAATCGGTCTAATGAGAAATTTTGTTTTTTCCATTGGCTTGGAAAGAACGACGAACAGTTTAAATATTTAAACATTGTACATTGAATGAGTGATTGAACAAAAACGGAATTTGAGTATCGGAGTTTTCCAAGTAGAGACAGAATGTTAACATATGATAAACTGTAGATTCATTTTTAATTCAGAACTGTAGGCTAACTAACAAGATTTTGACTAGGGGTCTAATAGCATAGGTAGAATTTTGTACAACGCCGACATGCATATTGAGTGAATAGAAATTGCAGCAAACAAATTGCAGCAAACAAATTTTCATCGCAAGTAAAATCATACATTTTGGAGTAAAATTATATTTCATGTTTGATATGTTACAGAACACTCAATTCATTCAATTGTTGCATACTGCTGCAAGAGATGATTCCTTAACTGAACATTTAACTTCAAATGAAGCAAAAACAAATGGTACAAAATTAATGGAAGAAAACGATTGCATCACAATTCTAATCCATGTTGCATTTTATATTAGCGAAAATAAAACGCGTGTGTAAAAAGCACTTAGGCAATATTTAATGAATCAAATGTCGCAAAAATATCTATATTTTCGTATTTTTCGATGCGAACATTGTAATTGCAATGACGTCGAGAGTTGTAAATTTTATATAAAACAAAAATCAAACACGAATTGGCGTGAATGTAGAGGGCGTTGGGGATGATGATAATGAGGTTGGTGACAAGATGGCGATCATCTTATTCGAAGAATTTAGCGAATGGAGAATCATTTTGTAAATTTTCACACATACATACAACACACGCCGTGCAATTCAAGTGGATTGCGCCGTATGCATATAGACTAAGTAATTATGCTCATGTTGAATGCGATTATGCGATGCATAGAAACTACTAGTTTTCATAAACAAACTACTTATTAATCAATTTAGAAATGTGACAAAGCAGTTGTTGAATTGAGCGCTAAATTGATTGATGCACACTGCACAGATGTATATTACACACAACACAACTGTATTTAACATGAAAACGATAACACGAAGTAAGACTCGATGATAAATGGCGTGTTCTTGTTACTTAGGCGACTTAGTGCATATTACTCGCGAAGTAACATTAACATCCTCTCTACATGCAACTTCGAAAATTATTAATTCTTTTCTAAGCTTTTGTACATAGTTGATTCAAGTAATTTTTAATTCACGATTGTATAATTGTTATAAACAAATCAGCTGTAAGCAAATTTTGTATCGAAAGGAAACGAAACTCGAAAAACTCAAAACACTAAATTTGAAGTCTCATTAGGGGCTTGTTTTTTTTAAATTGGGTATTGCACAGTGCAAAGCCGAACACAGTTTAATTTCATTTCCATTTTCTCATCTTTATTTAATTACATCATTAATGTATACGTTTGGCGTAGACAACAGTTTTATGTTTTCTGTTGCACTGCAAACGCGTCAATTTACGGTATGTTTGTATATGAAATAGGAACACTATCGATAATTCACTTTAAATTCAAATCTAGACACAATTGATCGTTAGAATGTAAAATCCGCAACGGAGAATGACATTCTGAACGCTATTGAGTGATAATGATAACAAACTGCTCGAATCTTTTTAATTTTTACTTCATTTTGTACAACGATGCGCTTTGTTAACATTTGTTACAAGTTGTCAGAACTCAGCGTTGTCGACCCACAAATTGCCGACTTTGTATATTTAACAAATTCTTGTAGCTTCGTTCCCAAAAGGTAGAACCGGATATTTTCATATTGTTTTCTGTTACACTTATCCTAAATTAAGGCGTTGTATAAATGTACAAATTTTCTTATATAAAAAAAATTAGTAATTCGAAAATGTTGAAGAAACGTGCGACGTGAAGAAATACCCATCGTCGACGATAGAAACGTTATTATTATTTTTTCATAAATCAGTTCGAAGTGCGATCAGTATTAATTACATGTTTAGGGAAAGCGTTTACTACGATATACTTTATAGGCTAATATTAACGATCAGTTCAAATTAATTACGTGAGTGGAGGAACGCCGCCTTTTTATTGATAACCTAACGTGTTGTGAAGAAAGGAACATGAATTTGCAATTCGGTACTACGAAACACTACGATAATGACGTTTTTTTTGTTTGATTGTGTTTTTTTACTTTTGCATTATTTTTCAGTAACAATAGTTAGATTATGTACATTTGATTTAGAGATGTTGTGCTGAGAGAGAGAGAGAGAGAGACAGAGAGAAAGAATCGATATTGTTTTGAAAATCCGCGAACACTTAATGAGAACGATGGTTAATGAGCGTGTCGTGTCAGAATTCATAAATAAATTCAACTTTTCAACGATTTAATTAATATGATTGAATATTAAGGATAATGAATATAAAACTATTTTAATATATTATTACATACATATAAATATTATAAATACAACATAGTATAATATATTATTATAAATATTATAAATATTGGCTGTACATAAATATTAAAGAAACAATTTGATGTTATAATTAATTAATACAAGATGAATGAAATACAGAAATAAATATTAGCGTGCACTGTTTTTCATCACGACATTGACATTTTCTCAGCAAAAATGTGCTTCTCAAGTACCCTAAAATCAACTTGACGAATTCTGAATGCTATCTCAAAGAGCACGCGGTCCGTTCCGGAAAATGTCTTTATATTTTTCATATATCTGCTCGTTTTCAGTATCTTTACTTATTCTAATAAGCAAGAAGACGCTCTTTTAGGTGTATCATGTTCTACCAGATTTAGCACCCTCGAAGTGCCTTAATAGTTATTTATGAAATGATTGTGTGAAGTTTGATTTTAAGAGGTCGAGCGAAAATCTTCGGCCATCAACTTTGAGGGCGTTTTAAAGGCAGAGTAATTGTTTTCATTGCAACAATTTACTATTTTGCTTATGAAACCGACAATTTTAGTAATAATTAATTATCTGTAGGCTCAAATGAAACCTCATTAAATTGCCTATAAGATGTCATCAGTTGAATGCAACCAACTTTTGTAGTACACAAATGCA
>JARJDQ010021335.1:0-37585 GCA_030264215.1 Geostiba sp. GC000077
TTTGACGCAGGTGAATTTTCATTGCATGCACAGTCACAAATATTTCTGTAATGGGGAAGAACAAAGCGGTGAGTTCATCTCATTTAACATATCAACACCAATCACATCAACGACCTTTTTCTATATTTGATGCTTTGCAATAAATAATTGCAAAGCGTGCCAGTGGCACGGAGGGGGGGGGGGCAAAGGTTTGAGCAAAGGCGGGGGGCCCCTTTTCTGTCTTGCGCAAAAGGATTTGAAGTTCTTTAAAAACACACTAATTAATATGTCTGTGGCCATTTAGCAGAAGCTGACAATATTCGTATTTTCGAGAAATTGCGTGTTAAGTGTTAGAATTTACATTGCCGCATATGGAAAATTTGAAAATTTGGTAATCCACAAAATTTAAAAAATCCTAAGGCGGCATGCGATTTCTCGATAACACGAAAAATGGACATGGCTGCGTCTGCTAAATGGCCACAAATATATTTTAACATTTTATATAAGTATGAGTAGAGGTTCTAATTGGCTTCAAATATTCATGTACAGGGTATAAAACATTTTAAGATGCTCGGCTGAACATTTTCGCAACTAACTGCGTTCGACCTCGCATCTTAAAATCAAACTTTACACACTAATTTCAAGCATGCAAGCATGCAAGTAAAATTTAAATTTATGACTTAAAAGTTTCCTTACTATTCAAACCAAACTCGGCACGACAATGATTCGTACACGCCGGCGAATTCACACGAATCGAAATTTTCAATTCAATGTCTATCCTCTGTCTGCCTCTGGTTTGCCGTCAGCTCTTGCTCTTGCGTTGCCTCTTGCATCTTGCTTCATGACATTTTGCATTTTGGATACATCAAATTCATTCTGAAGCATCAAATCCAGCAGCAGGACTCATCGACTCATTAACAATTAACACTGCAGAATAGCGCCAATTTTGTACGGCTGCACCTTCATGTAAATCGCTCGTGGAAAAACGTGCATCAGTTCGTTGTGGCCGTCGTGATTCGCCGCGAGCCGCGAGCGGAGCGGTGTGAGGCACGGGCCGCGGGTTCCACGTACAAAAAAACGATATCGACAAATTCGCACGCACGCATCAGAACTCGCAATCACAAGTATCACAACTCCGAACTCAGATTCACAGTGTGCTCAGAAGTGCAGTAGCGAACGGGCCGCGTGATCGCATTCACTGCACACTGTTTCACTCGCGCACCCATACACCACGGCAATCGCAACGCTGCTGACGCTCGCCGCCGCCGCCGCTAGCCCGCCGCCGCCGTACCGCCCGTCCGCCGGCCGAACACGACGTCCACGACGACGCCACCCGGCACGGCGTTCGCGATCGCTCGCCGCCAGCCGCGAGGAGGTTAATGCTGCAACGTGCTCGCTTCACTCAGCATTCAACCGATTCTCTTCTCCGATTCAGCGCAAACGGAAATCCGACGCGACCGCTCCGATGGCGAAGAAAAAGCGTCAGGGTGAGCCGGCCAAAAACGGCAATTCGGAGGGATCGTCGGAGAGCTCCGAGGAGATGCGCAACAGCATGTTCGCCGATTGCTCGCACGTGAACAAGGCGGTGGACCTCAATCGCGTGAAGAAGCTGCTGCAGCGGTCGGCACATTTGAGTGCGGAGTGCGAGCTGTGCAAGGACGTGGAGGTGGACGTCGTCGGCGATGACGAGGTCGATAACTCGCTCTGGATGTGCTTGAAGTGCGGGCATCAGGCGTGCGGTCGCTACCGCAATAGCCATGCTATCCAGCATTTCAATGTGGCGCACTCGGACCCGCATAGCATCTGTGTCAACACCACGACGTGGAGCGTCTGGTGCTACCACTGCGACAATGAGGTCAACATTAGCGGCAAGAAGAAGCTGCACGAGTGCGTCGAATACATTAAGAAGTTTGCTGAAGGCAGGACATCAAATAACTCCACTGCTACCAATCACACAGTAATGGCATTTTCACCAATCATGCAACAAATCCATTTCATTAAATGCGCGCATTTCTGTCTTCACTTTCTTTTTCAGGATGACATGGTCGAGACCAAAATACTGATGCCAATTTTCTACGACCCCAATCCAACAAAGTATGTGGCAAGAGGGCTGCAAAATCTAGGAAACACCTGTTTCTTTAACTCAGTCATGCAGTGTTTGGGCCAGACACCATACTTGTTGAAGCTCCTTGAGGAGACTGCTATTCCAGGGCAGGAGTTTAAGTTGCCTGGTGGGAAACTGGTGCTTGATAGCAAGCACAAAATATCTATTGATTTAGATCCACTTGAAGGCAAGTAATTCCTACACGGTGTACAACGTGCCAGTCTTATCATGAAATATTTGTGCAATATGTAACCGGAGAGATTTTATGACCTGATAACTGGTTATTATCAGCATTCAAAGTTCAAATGTCCCTAGGATTTCCCATGGCCTCAAGTTTTGCGCGATGTAATTGGAGGAGGCAATTGTTTATTGTAAACAATACCTTAATTGTTTCCAACTCTGCATGTGTGGCTGACTAATGCAAGAAGATGGGTATTAGTCAATCTAAGCTAGGTACTGGAGGGTCAACAAATTTCGTGTTCTCACCGGACCATCTGGAGACTTTATGAGCATTCGAAAGGCACAGTAGAAAATTTGAAACACAAACAAAGTGTAATGTAACATTAGAATCAGGGATGGAAACCGGTTAAATTAACCGATAACCGATATATTAGATCAAATTACGGTTTGTGTAACCGTAACCGGAATTCATTTGATAAAAAAGAGCGGTAACCTTTAACCAAAATATGAAAAAAACCGGAAAAAACGTCACGTTAGATTGACAAATTGATATTCTTTTGTGTAGGAGTTTTGGAAGAATGGAAGCCACTAACGCAATCCCTGGCGGAAACCCTCGGCGAGCTGCAATGCGGCCGCCGGGATACCTACAACCCCCACGAGCTGTTCAGCTGCCTCTCGCAGCGCATGACGATGTTCAGCGGCGGCGCGCAGCACGATTCGCATGAGCTGCTGCGCCATTTGCTGGACGCCGTGCGCGAGGAGGACTTGCGCCGCTATCAGAGCGTCATTCTGAAACATCTTGGCTTCTCCACGAAGACGGACCCCACCACCGTCGAGGGCGAGCAGCGCACGATCGTCCGCTTCTACGGCGGGCAGGCGCATGAGCTTCTCCTGCCCACCGAGCAGGTGTTCCGCGGCGTGCTGGTCTCCATCCTCAAGTGCCAAGACTGCGGGCACACCTCGAACCGCGAGGAGTACTTCCTGGATCTCAGCCTCCCGATCTTGGAGAAGCAGCGCCCGCCGGTGCAGCGCCGCAAGGCGGACGACAGCGACGACCACCGCCCGTCCAAGCATCAGATCAAGAAGGAGCGACGCGCGATGCGCAAGAGCCAGAAGCGCGGCCACACCGGCCCCTCGACGGAGAAAAGCGCCGTCTGCAGCAACAACCACTCGGAGTCGACCGATGACGTGCCGATGGAGCAGGAGCAGGAGCACTCCGAGGGCAACGAGAAGTCCGACAGTCAATCCGATGCGGACGTTGAGGACAACATTGAGGACTCGACCAATTCGCGCACGCCGGAAGAGGCACCGAACAAGGGCACGGAGTCCGGGTACAATTCAGATAAGAACAGTCCGGACAATGCGTTCGCCGAAGTGGTGGCGGACGAGACCGCCGCTAGCCCGGCGGTGGGCATGCTGAGCGCCTCTCCTTTCACGCCCGACAGTCCTGTCACAAGCACAGCGAGCAGTGATACGAATATTGATGTTGGAAGTCCGGCGTGCGGCCGAATCTCGCCGATGGAAGAGTATGTTATATTGAATTAAACTATACATTTTTCACGAAACAACATTGACATTTCAGTCGAAATCAAGAGGAATTTGAGCGACCTGAAAGCCGGCTTGCCTTTGTTGGGAATAAAAGCAACGATTTGAAGGTGGACTTGGAGAAGCTGTCGATAAAGAATGAGAAAAAGCCTTCGCTTGATGGAGCGTGCGGTGGAGCTCCACCGTCCGATGAGGACCTAGCCGCATCGGAAGATGAAGAGGTAAGCTGAACATCAATCGTGGTGAAATAGTTATTTATAGCACTCGGCCGCGAACTCGTGGTTGCAGGTTACAAAGTGAAATGCATTGAGGCCCGACGGCGTTAGCCGTCGGACGCCGAGATAAGTAGGCCAAGTGGTATATAACGTTTTATCGCTCCCCATTTAATTTGGCACTTTTTGATACTAGTTTGAAAGCGTTCTTGTAACAATAATTCAATCCGTTCGACCGATGAACACAACTTTGACACTTGCACACGTTTGTTTTTGAAGTGCGGCCGGTGCGGCGCGACACCAGCGCCACCTAGAACGAGTACTTTTATGGTCAATACGCATTCCTAAAAGCACTCCTCTTCACTCTTGGGGTGCGATAAAAAATCAATCGTGTTGTAAATAATCTCGCGCTTTATATTTGTAGATGGACTTGGAGGAAATGGATTTGTTCAGTGGGACCATTTCGACCTCGGAGATCGAGGACGGCGAGTGTTCAGTGCTGTCGTGCTTCAATCAGTTCACCACCTCGGAGCTGATGACCGCCAACAATAAGGTGCGCTGCGAGTTGTGCACCAAGCGCTACGGCGGCCCCGACAAGAAGCCGGTGAACACGAACTCCACCAAGCAGCTGCTCATCTACAGCCCGCCGGCGGTGCTCATCCTACACTTGAAGCGCTTCCAGGTGAGTGGCGACCGCCAAGCAAGGCGCAGTCGCATTGTGTGTTCTTTTCAGCTGATCCCGCTATAGACAGGGCACTATATGTCTTTTGCGTACGCATTGCTCATTAAGGTTTCTCATTCCCGCCCATCGAAGCTCAACAAGCAGGTAAAGTTCCCACCGGTGCTGGACATCGCGCCGTTTTGCTCGAAGCGCGCCCGCCAGCTGCCCACCTTCCATCCGGAGCAGACGCAGGTGCTCTACTCGCTCTACGGCGTCGTCGAGCACACCGGCTCGCTGCAGGGCGGTCACTACATCGCCTACGTGAAGATGCGCCCGAAACTCACTGCCGACCACTACCGCTGGCAGTTTCTGCCGAAGAACCAGCGCGAGGTGATCGAGCAGACAGTCGACGCAGCGCAGAAGCAATCCGCCGGCAGGTGGTTCTACGTGAGCGACTCGCACGCCGCCGAGGTGACAGAGGCGCGCGTTCTTGGTGCCTCTGCGTACCTCCTCTTCTACGAGCGCATCTTGTAACGCCAACGTCCCCGCGCGCGCAAAAACCAATGATTTACATGTTTTTTTGGATTCGAGAGCGTTCCTAACACTCTTCATTCGCGAACAAAACGCGTTTTTGACATTTTTCGGCTGTACTTCGATTTAAAATTAAGTTGTATTCGTACTTTTTGAGCCAGCACCCCCCGCGTGTTGATGATGCGCATATGCTACAACAATCTCCGCGTCGACGTGTGTGTCTTATGATCATTAGCAATCCGGTACAACGCAATAATCATTTTATACGTGCGCGAAACGCGCGTAACCAATACGTATACACTATACACAGATGAGGAAGCGGGGAGGGCGGACAACGGGTATTTAGTAATTTGATAATATTAATTATGTATAAACGCGTGACGGAAATGTACGCTGGCGGCCGACGAGCAGGCCGAGTATTTGAATTTGAAATTGTGATCGAACGCGAAGTTAAGCTTAGGAGCGAGGAATTATATGGTGGTTGATCGGTTGATGTTCATACCAATTGAGAAGGAGTAACGATGGCGATATGTTAAATATTTCAGATTATTACATTTCCGAATAAAAACTACAATAAATATCACTTGCAATTATTCGAAACTCTGGTATACATAACACTACATCGTACTACAACGAATCTGCAAAGCGCCGACGTTTTAAATTTAAAAATAACTTTTTAATTTGCCATTTGACCTTAGTTTGCATGATATCGCTTCTTTTAGGTTATTTTTTTAATCAACGTGTACTTTTTTAGTTAACGCCCAATAACTCAAAAATTAAAACAACCACAATTATGAAATTAGCATCATTGGGAAGAGCGTGAAATGTTCTTTAATTTGATATATTTCACAGTGCATGTAAGATGCAACAACAATCAAATGCATACCGCTCAGAGGCAAGAGAAACAAATTTAACTTGAAAAAAGAATTGGCAATTTTCAATGAGCAATAACACGTAAACTTATATATTTGTGAAATAAATTTTCCTCGTGATAGCTGGCAACTTTCATTCCCTTTCCGGCGATGCTATTGTATATACAAAATGTTAACAAATTCATAACATAATTAACAAATGTATCACCAAAAACACGTTCGTAAACTGAAAATGTTCCTGGAGGCGCCTTTGTGCAAGTGAAAAGGCATTTTGCATGTTCAGATTTTTCATCGAACTAAAAAAATTCAAACCCCGTCGTTGTGGGAATTAGGAATTAGTTCCACCTAAAGTCCTATTTCTCCTGTGAGTAAGAATAATAATTATAAATAATTAATACCAGAGCCATCTGTTGGAATATTTACAAAATAAAAATATGAAAGTTTTAAAAACTGAACTAAAGATGTCAGTACATACATCGTTTTGAGATTAAATTTATTCTAAAGTAAAAATCTACAAGCTTGGTGCCAAGTAAATAAAATATTTACTTTGTTCAAGAGAAATAATGTTACAAGTTATAACCATTACACGGCTAATATCTAATGGCAGAAGATTGTAGGGAAGCAAATTAAAAAAGTTATCTGTCAGCAAACTCCAGTTTACTATAAACATTACTTCATATAAATATTCTGTACATCTCTCTCATAATTACAAATTACAATACAACTTTGATATATCATAGAATCAAGTTTTTAAGTTTCAAAAAAAAAATAAAATTACAAATTACTTCATTGCTAAAACGTCACAAGTCTCCCAAATTGACAAATTGACTCATGGAAATCAAGCAAAATCACTTTGCTTCCTTCCACACCATCTCACATATTGTTTCATAAAATATTGTACATACATTAAAATGGTTAAAATGTTTGCGTCGTTGCCTCGGAAAGCATTTACAAATTCGCAAAAATCGCATTTAGTCCTTAAAAGCTTGTATACTTAAAGGTATGTATTGGTAGTGGTAAAATGTGCAGCAATGGGCATGGCATTTCATTATAAGATAATCTCGCAGCCTTGATTGACATGCTCGAGCACCTCCACCTTCAGCGAGTTGACCTGGTCGCGCATCTGCGTGATCATCACCGCCAGATCGCTGTTCTCCGTCTTCAGCAGCTTCACCTTGTCCTCGAGCTTAGAGATGCGCTCCAGCTTGCGGCTTCGGCACTTGGAGGCGGCGAGGCGGTTGCGCATCCGCTTGCGCTCGAGTTTGATGCGCTCCTGGTGCTCCATGTCGACGGGCGACATCGGCGGGCTGGATGACGACTGCACGTTGGGCACCGTCTGCGGCTCCTCCTTGATCATCGCCGGGACAAACGCACCGTTGCCGCCGCCGCCAGCGGCCGGCTGCTCCATGTCTGTGTACACAGTGCTATTTGAGTCTGACGTCGAGGCTACAAAACAATCTTTGTTTTTTGTTTTCCAAAGAACACAACTACAATTAGGCCAATCGGTATTTCAACGAAGGTGCGCATGCAAATACAAGCATTGTGAAAAGATGTGTCATCCATACCTTGTGAACTATTGTTGTGCAGTTGGTTCAAGGCGGTGACGAAGCCGGCGGAGAAGTTCTCCTGCTCCTCGGTGACGGAGCGCGGAAACAGGATGGCATTGGGATTGCCCTGAGAAGGCGTGGGCGTCGACAGCGGATTCTGGTTGAGGATGAAGTCGTTCAGCTCCGGCGTGCCGACCTTGAGGATTTGCAGGTCGGGCGATGAGAGCATCGCCGGCCCAAGGTCGAGATTCTTCTTGGGCTGGTTGAAGTCCAGGCTGAGCGGGCGCTTGATGCCACTCATGATGTCGGCTCAGTTGTTGATGTACAGCGACCAGCCAATCCAGGACCACAGGTCGAAGAAGAGCTTCACCGGCACCACGACGAGGAACAGCAGGTAGTAGTAGGTGAGGTCGCCAATTTCCATTGACACCCTGGCGATTAGAAAACGCAAGGCGAATTAGCAGCGATTCCAATTGGGGGCGGCCGCCGAATGACTAACGTGCGCATACCAAGCGCGTGCTTCGCGTGCGTGTCGCCGCGCGACGCAGTAATGCAAATCGACACTTACCTTGGGCGAGTCGGCGCGAAATCCAATCGCACGGTTACGAATTTTTGTTTGGCAGTTCGGGTTTGATTTGCGCGTGTTTCGTACGCGATTACAAGGCGTACTCTCGCTGCGCACCTACGTAAGCTGCGTCGTTCACTGCCACTCTGCCACACTCTGCGCGCCTGCTTTGTCCAGCCTCGCGTGCTGCTGGCGTAATCGCGCGCGGGGACGGGCCTTTCTCCGAGCTTTGTTCTTCTAGAAACGTTCGCGGAGCGCCTTCAGCCGCGGCGCGGTGGAATTATCAGTAATTGACTGTATGAGTCACGCGGTTTCCTAGAAATGCCACCTGCATGACGTCATTTGACACAAAAACAATCCTTGGTCAGGTCAGATACAACGCCAGGACTGATTCTTCTTCACTCCTTCCATATCCACCCAACTGCCAAAAACATTACCTACACTCTCAGAAATTGAGATAACTTTTCCCTTGAACTTAAAGTATCATTTGATATGAGGATATGACTTCATATTACGAGTTAATCAACTTTAGAGATTCGTAATTGTTTGTTTTTGTAGATATGAACGCTTTGTATATGATCTGCCAAGATGACTAGGCTGTCATGTGCTGCCACCTATAACAACATATTTTGAAATAAGGCTTCTGAAATTACATACGCCTTATCAAATGATTATAACAATAGTTATTGATAGCATTGTTATTCAAGATGTCATAAATAACGATAATTTTGTGATACTGATAAGAATAGTAAAAACAATCCATATCAGTGATGTTGTTTGTTACTTCGTATCGTAGGCAACTGCGTAATGTGATCGCCAAAATCAAATTACAAATGGCCGTCGAAGTCGAGATTGGGCGATTTTATAAGAAACGGAGCGCGGCGATTACAATTAAACTAAACAAAGAGCATTTATATTTGTCAGTGGGCGCGTGGGGCGGTGATAAAAAGCGCACGATTATCTCTACTCCTCCCGAGGCGCGCCGATGGCAGCCGAGCGCGGCACGATTTAGCAGATCAAAAGCGCCTTGCGTACCGCCAGCGCGCACGACTGCGACCCATGCGTACAACGCCGCCGAACGCCGCGAATGTGCGCCGTGTGGTGTGGTAAAGTGGTAGAAGCTAGAAGAAGCGAGTGTGGACCGATCCGTGCCCGAGTCCGAGTGTGCTCGACGCCAGCGCGCAGCCAGCCCAAGTGCACACAGCGAGTGATAATGTCGGCGTCGGATCGCCGTCGAGTTATCTTCGCCAGCGCCTAGCCCAAACGCGAACCACCAAACAAACCCACCCGCACGTCGCCGCTCGCGCGGTCATCTCTCGCGAAGTCGCGAGGCGCTCCTCCGGCACCACACATCGGGGCCTCTTCATCGTCGCGGCCAGCCCACGGTGTTGTGGTTGTGTTGCTGCACGTTCGGCGGAGGTAGCAGCGCGGCATTACATACACATTTTTTTGTTGTTTTTGTTATCGGCTTTGTGCGCGGCTGCCGTGTGCGTGCGTGCCTCCGCGGTGGCTGTGTGCGTTCGCGGCGCTACGACTCGCCGTCCCAGCAGTGTCCACCAACGTGCGAGCGCCGCCGACGACGACGACGACGCGCGCGACTGCGTGCCCCTCCGTCCACCGCAACGAAAATGTGCAGCAGCGCCGTCGGCGCGGTGCCGCCAACGTTCTACGACGTGTGCCGCCTTTGTCTGTCGCAGCCAGCGGGCGCCGAGGAGGACGCCGCGGTAACTCCGAGGATATCGCTGTACGGCGACGATGCGGCCGCGATGGCAGCAGCGGCACGCGACCCGAAGGTGCCCATCTCCAAGAAGATCATGACGTGTCTGTCTATTACGGTGAGTGATTCATGCCAGCAGCAGGCGGGGGCTGAGTGCCGCGCCGCTGCTCCTGGCTCCTGCTTGCCGTCGTCGCCGTGTGTGGGCACGCACATGTGCCCCATCGCAATTCATCCCGTCGCGATTCCGGATACGAAGAACCCCCCCATCAATGCTCATTAATGAGCTGGGGAAGTGTGTGACTTCTGCGCCCAAGCATGCACAAATGATGTTGCTTCAATATGTTGCGCCAGATTTATGCAACATCCGCTGTTGGCCGTGTCCGTCCGCGCCGCAGAGCGTTGCGTTCGTTTATCTTCGTATTTTTCGAGCCGCGGCCAAAGGGAAGCAACAAAAACAACGAGCGAACGCAGTCGGTGCGAGCCGCGCTTATTTTCGATCTTGTCTGGTCTCGCACATCACGATTTCATTCCATTTATTTCTGTTTTGTCTATACCTACTGTGGTGGATACCTACAGTCATCAACTCTGCTGTATACGAACATCGAGCATAAAGACATTCGGGCTGGGACTAGACCAGAGTACATCTTTGTTTGCATATTTTCAGATGTTAATTTAGATGTTTTCGATATCAACAAAATTATGTTCATCTTCCTTTTTACGATGCGCAAGCTGAAGCTGACACTCGAAACATCTTCCGTTCCTTCGTGAACGCCAAACGCCAACCCAACACCCGTAAATGTGGTCGGTCGACGGCATTCGTTGAGTTATTTCGGGAGTTTTACTACGTTTGTGGCGTTGTGGGCTGTGCTGCAAGCCGCACTACTTCGTCTGGCGTTTCTGCATTTTCATGCATACCAGCATACCATCAATTTCAGCATTTTGCTGCCAGTTTCTTCGATTCGTACTTTCATCCTACAGATCAGGTGCGTGGACATTTTTGGGTACACTTGTTCTTCGGACACTTGCTCCATTCAATTGTCATGCAAAGCACATGTAGAAAGGAACCCTTTGTTTGAATGGTTTGGTAGGTCTGGTCGAGGCGAATTCTTTTCGTTGCCCTCTCCGCTGACCGTACTCTATCACTTCACAGCTTGTGCAGCTTACCTGTACCGGGGAGCTACTTTGTTTGCTTCGAGGGGAGATTTTACTACTTCTCACCTTCGACAACCCACCGGGCCATCAGGCACCCAGCCTAGGCTTCCGACATGATTTCTTTGTCGTGCTTGTTCCCTTTTGCCAAAATCCACATCGATGCTTCATCATAAACATAACATGAACCATCATCCATAAACGATTTGGCGTAAATCAATCAAACGTTCGGCGTCCTTATTTATTGTTGACGTCCATTTCGATGTGACGGCTCGCCGGCTGTGTGCTCCTCGAGCTTCTTGAATTCTCATCCGCTGCCGCTGTATGTTTGTGTTTATCTTTGCGTTTGCCTCGCACGTACGCCGCATGTGCAAGCGCTACTAATATTCATTAGGCGTTTTTTCTTGCTTCTTCTCTCCTTGCGCTCTCCTCAGCGCTCCTTGGCGTCGGCTTCGTTTTTGTCTGTCTACCGCACGCAAACACACATACACATGAATCCGACCATCTGTGGTCTATTTACCTGCTGTCGTCGCACGTCTCACTCTCGGCGCGCCTCCTTATTCTTCCGTCTTCCAGACGTTGCGGGCATGCCGGGCATGAGGTCTTCCATCCGTCTGCCTCTACCTCATCCGCAGTACGTGGACATGTGGGCATATTTCTTCGGCGCCCTCGGGCCGTCGCAAATTTTGAGGTTTCAGGGGCTTGAAATTTGATAAGAATTCAGATTCAGGAGTCGTCTCCGCGGCTCACTGGGGCCTTCAGCAAATATTTATCTCACTGGCTGCGCTTGAATTTCGGGTCAACATTTTGGGTTTGGGCATCGCTTGCAGCCGCTGCCTACTCGACAACATTTCGTTATTTTCCAAGCCGAGCCGGCGCGGCGAAGAGCGAAGAGATCAGGATGGACGCGCACACCGCATGTGAAGCTGAGGCTCGCGCGCGAGCGCATCCGACGGGCCGCCTCTTTGTGTGTTTGTTTTCCATTCATTTATTCATTCATTCATTCAATCCTCAATCCACGGATCCCCGCGCGCCTTGCTTGTGGACTCGCTCAGAGGCCGGGCGCATCATCGCGATGTTTATTATACATACATCTCGGGATCTCGGTAGGAAATGACTGCCGACGCTGCCGACTACCGAAGTCGATGCGCCGCCTGTTTGCATTGACAGAGCGAGCGTCTTGAGAGTTTGTTCGGGCCCGAGGATTTTTCGTATTGCATGTGTCGATGGTTTTGGCCGCACAGTCCGTTTGTTCGATGTTGGGAATGGGAAAGTTTTAGCATGAAGAGCGCGTGTTCCCACCGCGCGGCGCACCAGCGAAATCATATCGCTCGGTGAGCGCGCGCGCGACCGGCGCATTTCAGTGGGTTACTAAATAAAGCTTTCGAGTTCAATGCGTGTGCGTTATTTCTCCATCGCTGATGCCGATCGTGGCGCGTTGATAACGCGCCGCGGTGGAATCGAGGGCGCCGTGAAACGCTATCTGGGCTCTGCGCTGGCCGCGGCAGCGCATGGGAAAGAGGCGCTCTCGTGAAGGAGCTAAAAATGATAGTAAAGTGGGGCTTAGATTTCGTGCTTCGATGTTAAAGTTAAAGAGCGAAGTTAAGCAACGGCGAGCCCGGCGCAGCGCGCCGTGAACGATAGAGTGAATATTTCTGCTTCACTCAATCTTTCTGCTTGCATTTTGCCTCCTGCGCTCGATCCAAAAATGTTGTTTGCTTGTCGAAGGTAATTGAATTAATAACACTGCCCATCGGCTACACAACTCTTGCCTTCATAGGTAAAGTCATTGAATCAAGCCAGTACAAGGTACTATTATAGTCAAAATCGCATTCTTCCGTTGGTGATGCTGATGCTGATGGATTTTTAAAGCGGTGGCATTTCCGATTTTCTCCCTAATGATCAACATTCTGGCGTGCATGGAGTCGTTGTCGCCGAATTCATCCTTCCGCCCTCTCGTCGCCTAGACATGCCTAGTAGACCTAGACGCCTAGAGCAAACGTTAGTGTAGTTGACCGACAGACCGTCCGAGCCGGGACGGCCATTAAGCTTGCGACGCTCTTTACAGGAATATTTCCGCGCATAACAAATATCATTAAATCCATCGCATGTGCACCTGTCTGCGTCGTCGACGCAAAGGTCTGCAGTCTAGACGCGCGCGGGTTTTTGTGCGCTGTATATGAATTCGTTCGCTTTGGCGTTTTTTGTTGTTGTTCCGCATCGATTGTCTTTTTTGCGCTCGTTTGATTCGCAATCGCGTTTGCGTTGTTTGGCAATCGTATCCCAACCAGCATATTGGCACATCGCATCAATCGGCTGCGGTGTCAATAGACCTGGATATGCCAGTCGTCAACAATTTTGAAGCGAAAAAATAAACCTCAATGATTAGACGATAGGCAAGAGGCAACAACAATATCATGAAGTATAATTATGCTTTTAACATTGTGGAATGACAAGGAGAAACAGATCGAAATTCAATATATTGAATGTTTACAAGTCTCCGAAGACAAGCAAGGGAATGGACAGATAGGTGCCAAGCTGTGGTTGATATGCGCGCATTGCGCGCATGATAACGACGGACAGTCGTGACTTACACACACGCAGACGTCGGTTTCAAATTCAATGCCTTATTTTCATATTTATCGCATGCACAGGATGTTGGATTCGTCTGGCTGGTGTGCGAAAAACAATATCGGCCGCACAGACGCTATCAATTCGCACGTGTCCTTCGGGCAGCTGGGAAGACCCGCCCGTCGTTCAGTGCCCTCTCTTGAGCGCGGACATCTGCGGCGCTAATCTGCGCGCGATTAGCGCTTTTTGGCGGCTGCCATTTAAACGTAATCAATCCGTGACGAGCTGTATGCGCGGAGATATAAATATTAAACAAAACATACGCAGGTTTCAAGGATACGTTAAGTAAAGCAAGCGATACGAAAACTGGTTTCACAATCAGTTTTCTATCTCTCCGCGCGCGCGCGCCGCGGCCGCCGCTGCCCGCGCGCGGGCTGTTTGTGTTGGTGCCTTGCCCGACCGACGAAATATAATAAAACGTTATTAAAATCCCTCCCGGAGACGGCGGCGCGGCGCGAGCGATCCACGTAGCGCATTATCATAAGCGTATGCAAGTATTTTATCAACATGTATGCGTATGCGGCCCGAAGACGTCCCGCGCGCCGCGCTCCGCGTCCATGGTTGTGGTCGCGGTCGGCGGAGTAACGCAGCGCGGAGACAAAAGAAAAGAAAGACGTACACGTAATGTTTGTAATTTGTGCGTCCTACACACGCTGCGTCGTTTCTGGATGTGCTGTGCTCTGCGCTTGAATGTTGCGGCTGCTTGGGCGTCAATTCGCTGCAAAAAGGTCCCATCCCGCGAAAAGTGCATGCGCCTAATTAGCGGATCATAGCTTATCGAAACATCCATGATACAATTTCTAGGAAGGACATTTGCGTAACACTGGTCGCGCATTGA
This sequence comes from Geostiba sp. GC000077, assembly GCA_030264215.1. Lineage (NCBI taxonomy): Eukaryota > Metazoa > Arthropoda > Insecta > Coleoptera > Staphylinidae > Geostiba > Geostiba sp. GC000077. The sequence continues at coordinate 14,532 of JARJDQ010021335.1, forward strand.
TTCGCAATGAATGTAAATACATTTCTGCGCTCGCTGGAAAACTCAATGAGTGGTCTCTCCACCAGGCTGTCCATGCCCCATGAAGCATCTGACGGCATGCGTGTGATTCATTGCTGACTCTCTATCCATCAGTCCGTTTACGCAATGTTATGCGATGTGTTTGTTTTAGACTTTAGAGACATTTGCACACGTTTTTTTAATATTCATTTGCGATGATACCAAGAATAGAAGTGTGGGTGTATCGTGTGTGTATGTCTGCGGTGTGGTGTGGTATACTGAATACTGACAAGAGAGGCATAATCAAGACGGCAAGGTGATTTGAATACAAGATGCAAACAGCAAGCCTTGAAAGACAACTTAAAAATGCAATTCAACCAATAATCAATGTTTCAGCAAATCATTATCATATTAATACGTTATAAATTGTGAATTTGTTCTATAATGCATGGTGATATATGTAAACGTAAAAAGTTATCGAATAATGCATGAAAATTGTCAAAATCATCAATTGTCATTTTTATCAAGATTCTACTTTTTCAAGATTCAACAATTTAAAAAATACCTTCTTATTGCATGTATATTGGAATTTCTTGCGTCTTGGTAATCACCTTCGTTGTCAATGCATATCTTCCAATCCAATCCAACCTCTGGTGGTGGGGGTAGAAAGGCCAGATTCAGATTAAAATCTGATGCAATTCCGCTGGAGGGATTTTTATCAGGCGGATTGCTGAATAAGAAGTCAATATAAGTAAAAATGTTACGGGTCAATTGGAACGAAGATTAATTTTCGGATGTTATTGCTAGATCAGGATGCAGATTTCAATAGGATGCATGAAAACATTTTTAATCAAACTTATATTCCATTCCTATTGAGCAGTTCCTATTGGAATGTTTATATTTTTGCATTCGGATCTTTCCGAGGACTAATTAGAGTTCCTGAATGCTTGAAATGAAAACCGAACGGAAGAAAATTAAATCTCTTGGAAGGTATTTTGATTAGAATCTATATACGTCTTCCCTTCAAGAATTTGTGATTAACTTTAGACTTCTGGGAAGACTGCAAATATATAAATCTGAGGAAAATACGCTTCGGTGGGCGCTGTACCTCTAATATAAGTTGTAACTTCCTTCAAAGAGAGGAAGTAGTTGATGTTATACACTCTACAGGTCTACAGGTCTACAGATTGACAAACTTTTATCGATCTGTGCTAGCCTTTTCCCTGCGCCTAAATCATGTTGATACCTGTACTCTGCCGCTTAATTGCAGCCGGTTGTAATTAAATAACACCGGTGCCGAAGCCTTAAACCTTAAACTTAAATTAGCTTAAGTTTATTGCCTGCATCGACAGCGACGTTACGAGATTGTTAGCGACGCGCTTACGCTAAACGTACGCCAGGTAATTGTGATGTGGGAATTGGATTAATTAAAAGCACCGGGCGCACACACCATCATCTATCCATCAACAATCAATTCGTCGGTGGAGGCCGAAATTCGGCGCCACGCTGTTCTCACCGGGCAGCGGCACTTTCCTTCATTCACTTCATTCACGCGCCCATTCGGTTCATTCACAATTCAGAATTCACAATTTCGAATCGACTGGGATCGTTGGTCTAGTTCGGCTTAATTTTGGTTAATTTCATAATTATTCTTTTATAACGCGCAACGTTCCTTCGCATTAATTATACGCCGGTCGTGTGTTTAATTAAAAAGGTGGAGCATTGTGAATCCTTAGACCTCAGACGCCTCAGACGGAGTGCGAATCATGATCATGGATCGCGTTGGCAGACCCGTAGAAAAAATGATCAATTAAGCTCGTCAGTCAACAGAAGCCCCAAAAGCTCAAGTTACGTCGGCCATTGGTTTGGGCGCGCAGCCGTTTGAATGAAACCGAAGATTAATGAATGATTGTTTGTTGACAATTCGTACATTGTTCCGTGCGGGCGATTAAAACGCCAAACATGGAAACTGCGCGCGCGAACGCTGCGTTTGCTCCGGTTTTCCAACCTGCAGTCGCGCCCGGCGTTATTGTATCGGATCGGTGGCTTTATTGCCATTATGCGATTACGTGGATTGCAAACACCAAACAGTGCTCCGGCTGCGCGCGCCGCGCCGAGTGTCGTTATCGCTCCTTCATTGCTTCACTTCGTTACTGCCGCCGCTTTTTATTTTCTTCCGCCGCTCCGTCGGTCGGCCATCGCGTTCCTCCCGTGTTTTCTGTGCGGTGTTCGGTTCCGTTCATTCGTTTCCAGCCTTTTGCCTCGCTGCTCGGCACAGTTGAAACTTCTCCAAAGCGTCCAAAGCCACGTCCCCAGACAGTGGGCTAGCAAATGCAACTTCATAACTTGCCTCCACATCCACAGCCAATAGATTAGTTCCTTTTACGGTTTTTAACTTCAGTCCTTCAGTCTGTTGTCCAGTCAGTTGAACCTGAGCTACTGAGTATGGCTTGGTGCGCATGCGTCGAATCAGCTGTCCTGTACACACACGGCTTCTGGGGGCCTATTCTCGACGAGTAGAATTAAATCCATACACGGAAATCCGCCATTTTATTTCACTTTTTCCAAATTTCGGACGGATTTTATCCGACTTAAACCCAGTCGAATACTATGCGTCCACCGACAGAACATGCTCAGTACAACGAAACCATCGCATCGATGGTTTCGAGGTTCGACTGAGTTCGACTTTCGAGTATCCGTGGCTTTTTGGCAATTAGCTTCTCAACATGCGTATGAAGCATTCGCAAGTCTGTTCGCCCTCGACAGTTCGCAACTCGCAATATTTTGCAAAAACCGTTTACAAAGCTTATGCGTTTGTGTTGACTTGCTAGTTAGAAAACATTAATTCGTGAAATTCCCCACATATGTCACTATATTTGAAAAAAAACAGGTGGGGGTATTCCGCACGAGGCACGACAACTCGTACGGATATTGAAGAAACGGAACGTCCACATCCACCTAAAATCAGATGGATCTCGAGAATAGCCCCCCTGTTCGTCTCGGATTGAGCCTCTTCTAAAATGGTCTAGCTAGAATCACTAGCTAGAATCACCTGATGGACAAATGCGGTTTTTTTTCTGGCCTTTTTCGCGTTTAGGGTCTTCAATTCATTTTTAACTCAGTTCTCACTTCTCAGTTAATAGTAAAAAGAACACGCCTTTGTTAGCATTGCGGCGGAATCAGAGGAAGCACCTGTGGTCTGTGTGTTTGGCAAATAGTGGCACCTGGAAGGCACCTTTCAATGTTCCAATGTCGACAAACTGCGCTATCAAACCGAGCCGAACGCCGGAATGCTCGGAATAATACAGCCACGTGTAATGTCGAACGCCCGTTGTGCGCATTGCCTTCCTTCTTCATGCGGCTTGTCGCTGCCACGAAGTTTTCGTGTGAAAACCATCGGAGCGGCACTATTAACAAACATTGCCCGAGTGTGTCTTCAGAATACATCAAATTATCACAAACAAAAAATCCAAGAGCAGAGACTTCTTGTCAGTGCCAGTGCCAATGCCACCAATTTTGTATTATTGCGATCTGCGCGCACGATGTATGAACAGAAATTTAATTTAATTAAATTAATTGCCTTGCGCTGCATTGTGTTTCATTTATATCCATTGCATTGTTTCCACAATAATACCAAATCCGCACATTCAATTAAAATATCAACTTTCTTTTCGGCTCGTTCCTGCAGTCCTATACTCATATGCTTATCGTTATCTGCGCGTTGTCGCAACCGACTTGGTGAGAACAATCAATTTCTCTTCCGATCTTTTGGGTGATAAACATCTTACCATTTATTAGAACTTCAAGTATCTATAATCATTTGAAGACTTCAACTATAAAATGTTTCATCAACGTGGCGTGGCGCTTTTTGCAGGATTTCCTCCTCCTTGATTTACGATGTGTTGATCGGACTTCCTGCTCATGTCTTTAGTGGACTCTTTAATTAATCTGTTCGCCGAATATATAGAATAATTATAATGATCTTGATTTGCTTGATGCAATATGTCTTGCGAGGGTTTCTAAAAAAAATCACTCAAATGTCAAATCCGATATTATCCAATCATGTATCATGTGGCCGGAAAGTTGCAGCTTCACCAGCACGTTGAAAAATCGAAATGTGAGGCAATAGAAGAGAAGAGTGGCGCTGTTCGGAGGCTGATTCAAGCGTTGAAGCATCGCGGCCGGAAACACTTTCTAACCGCACTTGTTATCCGAGTTATCTAAGGTATCACAAAGTGCTTCAAGCTAGTTGTACAATGAGTTATTAGTGACACGTGGAGTTTATATAGACAGAGTGTATTAGATTAGCGCTCTTTAAAAAAATCCGATTTGCATGTCCATTTCTTTGGAGGGCTATAAGATCTTAGAACGGTGTTGGGACTCTCGTTGTAATCAACATTATAAAGCTATGGAAATTTATCAGTGATTTTCGAAGAAAGCGTGAATCTATATAACGTATAATATCAGTCTTGCCAAATCGGAAACTCCCATGAGAAACACCTCAATGAAGCTGAAGCAGGTTACGGCAAGCGGCAACAAAACCGTAATCGAGCCGGTGCGTTATAAAAGCAGCGAAACAAGAGGAAATTAAGAAATCCGTGAAATTAGGAATTGCTTGCTTACGCACGCATCTAAATACTATTTAGTTTCGTCTTGAAACTTTGCATAGATTTTTCAATCATCACACGATAATGCTTCCAAGAGGGCTCAATAAGGATCAACAAGGGTGTGATAGATGGTTAGATCACAAATGGATGGAATCGACTTGGATTTCTTGCAATGATTTGAATATGCGCCTGTGGTCGGAGAGCCGAGGTTCAATAAATCTTGTGTTTCTTCATTGAACTGTAAAATCTCCAGCCCTGCGCGATTCATGGGAATTTCTAGCGGCGGAGCATGACTCGACTTGCTATGCATTGTGCCGCCGCTCGCTGCGAAACGAAACGAGCGCCGATTCCGAAATGTGTATGTAATAAACCCATTTAAACTGAAATAAAATGCGGCGCAATCGAAAGACATAATGCACGCTATAACGCACCGCGCGCGCAGCGCAATCGTAAAACGCAAACGTACTGCACTGTGCTCGGCGCAAAATCGAATTCGAAATAATTAACGTTGGAAGTTGGAAATTGAAAGTTGCTGGCTGGGAAGGTGGAAGATAAAGGAATCGCCCAGCCGCGGCGCGGAATAAAGTAATGCAAACTAAAGCAATCGTAATGTGTCCGTACGTAGCAGCATAATATTGTAAACTTTCTAAAAAGAATAATTAAATTTAACGCGCGCGCGAGCTGCTCCATCCGAAATCGCCAATCCCCCAATCCTCATTACGCCTGGCTAATGAACACACAAACCCCAACGCCCCTCGAAGCTGTGCTAACTCCAACACGAACTCTGGTAGCCGTTTCCGATCGGCGCGTGCAATTATCCTCCGTGGTCGGATCACGCAGGATGAAAACTCGTGATAAATCATCGAATTCGTTTGCCAATTGCTTACGCAACCCGGCCAACTTTAAACTTTATCCTGTCTCTGCCGCCGCTGCCGTTCGTTCTGGTCTAGTCTACTTCGGGCTTTGTTTGCCATCGCAGAACCGCGCTGCGCTGTTGTGCAAAATATTGCTACGTTTCCATGGCAATTCAATCCTTTATCTGTGCGAATGCTGATCGAGTCATAACAAGGCTCTTGCGTTCGCCGTGCGGCATAATACTTGGGATTAATGATTTCGTCGCGGTTGCCATCGTTATCGACACGAATAAAGAATGAATGAAGCAAAATCGTCTCGAGGCTTGCGAAATGTGTGAATTACAATCCTTTTTTCCGTTCGCTTTTTGATGGATCATATGCGAGCACTTCTATTAATCGAATAGAGAAAATAACTTCTTTGTCAAGTCGATGGAACGGTAGTACTATTTTTTTTTCTCTGGCGTGGTGCCTCACTATGTTGTGGACGTGGAATCCGTAGTAACGTGATGTTGATGTTATGCTACGACTCTACGACTATGAGACCTACAACATAGTTGTGAGTTATGACAAGTGAGGTGAAGAGTTGACTTTCTCTCGAGCGACGTGCGTAATATCAGTTTTATGTGACTCTTATTTATTGGCGAAGAACCCCTGGCGATAGAATCAGGCCGGAATGAGTTTCCGAATCTTTTTTTCTTCGTTTCTTGCCTTATGTTATACTGTATACTCGCTGGCATAATATGGAGCGGGATACAGTTATTTGGTTAATACGTGTTTACGTCTACGCACATTTTGCCTGCTTTTTATTGCAATTCTTCGCTGCCGCTTGCACATCGTTACCGTGCGCCGAGTGCGTTTTCCAGTTGCGTTCGATTGGAAGAAGTTGGAAGTGCAGCGCGCATTTGGCGCTGAACTGTTTACGGTTTGCTTTAAGCCCATGCCCCGCGCTGATTTCGTTCGGTACTATTTGCGTTTGGAACAATTGCCCCCTGGCTTCGATTCTCCGCCGATTGCTCACGGCGCGAGCGCGCGTGTTCGCTCGTTACACGGCGGAGTTACTTACAATCGCGCCCGGATTGCCAAATCCGCCGCGAGATCCAAGCGATAGATTAGAATGATTTAGCGGCGCTGGGGCCGAAATATCGATATACGATTTTCGAGAAGGGAAACGAAACGCGGCTGGTAACGAGACGAAATTGTTTCGGAACCGCGGCGACGGTTTGCGAAAAGCGCGTCCGATTGCGAAACGCGAAACCAAGCGTCTTCGTCTCGGCGGCTGCGGACTTTCGTTTTTTCACCTCGTCGTCAATTCGTTAGTCTTGGCGCACGATTGCCGCGGCATCAATTAGAATTGAGAATTGTAGCATGGTGCATGGGACAGGGCTATTCATTATTGATGTCTGTTGTCTGTTGCCCGTTACCAATCTGTAACGCATCGATTTGAATTTGTTTGATTTGCGTATGGAGTTTAACGTTTTGATTGTGTTTTAGGTCTCTGAACGTGACCAGTTACCTCATGTCGTGTGCACCGAGTGCCACGAAAAATTAGACGCGTTCTACCACTTCAAGGAGATGGCTAGTCGGGTGAACGAGGAGCTTCTTACGTACATCACACGGACGCGTGCTTGCACAGGAACGCAACAGGTAAACCAAGTCAACAGGCGTAGTTTTAAATATATATATTTTTTAAATTGTAAATCTCCTTCGAATCCTACTTCTTTCCTACATTACATTGTCCGTTCCATTGCCCGAATCCATCACGTCGCAAGCCCTTGCCCGAGAGAAGTACAGAGAGAAGTTAATTGGAACTAGTTTAGTAAGTTCTGGGTATGGGACCGTATGTCACAGTAGTAGCAAAGCCATAATTGAACTTGTTCTTGTAGCATCGCACATATCCCAACCAAGCGGCGATGACAAGGCAGATAATTAGTAAGATGCTAGTGGACAGAAGCGTCATGCGCATGATTCTCTCCGTTGAGGCGATGTTGCCGTACGATGATAAGTACTCATCCTGCAAACGAACAGCAAACATTACCAAATCCTAAATGATGATTGATCAAACCTACGTGTTCGAAGCAGATAATTTCAGTCAAGCTGTACATCTCGTACTGCTTGTAGCGCTTGTGGTCGAAGCAGAAGGTGGCGTCGCGATCCCGCTTGACGACATCCTGCAGCTGAACGCTGACATTTTGCAGGTCGCACGTGCAGTACAGCTGATTGCCACGCAGGTCGAGCATTTCGAGCTGCGTCCAATTCAGGAGCTGCGTTGGGATGATTTCTATATTGGAGTTGCTCATGTTTAACTGGAATTATTGTGGCATTAAATGCGATGAGAGAAGCGTGGGTTAGGGGGTTAGTAGTGCGTGCTTACTTCGCGAAGGGCATCGTTAAAAATATGCTCGGATAGAATCACGTCCGGTCCGAGGGCGGATAAATCAATTTTTACCAGATGCTTCACTGGTCCGAAGGCGTTGGGCTTGATCTCGTTAATTTGTGAGAGGTTTGCAGCGGATATTTCCACCAGTGACTCCATTCCTGCGCAACAACAGCGTTGTTAAGATAGACACAGGATACAAGCCTTGTAAATATTTGTTTACTCACCTAATAAATCCCCTTCACTGATTTCGATAATTGGATTAGAATCAATGCGCAGGGTTCGCAGAGTCTTGCCCACGTCCTTAACGGCATCCGGGATGAAGTCAAGTGAATTTCCGGATAGATCTAATATACGCAGTTGCGTCATGAAATGAAATCCAGTGTTGTTCAGATGTATCAAACGATTATTTGCCAGGTTCAAGTACTGTAACAGACATTTTTTGTTTGTGTTCATAAAGGGGTGCGTGCACAAGCATACCTCAAGTTTCGTTAATTTTTGGAAGCTGAGATAAGTAATCTGGTCGATGATCCGGAAGCGGTTGTCCGAGAGATCCAGCGAACGAAGTTCCGGCAAATGCTCGAAGACGTTCTTCCCAATCGTGTGCAGCTCATTGTGCGCTAGGTTCAGCTTGCGCAGGGCGATGGGCTCGTAGTTGCTCTCGTTGTACTCGCCGCGGAAAACATCCGTTATCAGCACATCGCCTAGATAGCAGAGAAAACGCAGCCGCAGTGCATGAGTAGCGCATAGTTTGGCACGCGGAATTGATTAGCATTCCCTTCGCCTGCGTGCGGTGCGGCTTTTTATCGCTCGCACGAATCGCCAAATATATTTACGCCGCATGATAATTTTAAGCCATGACTCACTCTTAATCTTATTATAACTCAAATCCAGAGAGGTGACATTTATGCAATTCGTGAACAGGCCGCTATCCAGCTCCTCGATGTCGTTGCGTGTGTAGAACACAATCAGCTCGAGGTCGGTCGCCGGCAGCGGCCGTAGGCGCTGGATGGTGTTCCGGTTGAAGTGGGCGACGATGCTGGTGATGTTCGGCGTTGCCGCCTCCGTCGGCCACTCGGCGAGGGTGTTTTGCATCACCGCCGCGGTGCAATCGAGGAAGTACGTGTCCCCGCGTGTTTGGCACTTGCACCGATCGCAGATGTTCGCTGCATTTTCATACTCGGCTGCACCAGAGGCGGCATTGACCACCAAAGATATTAGGAGTGCAAAACTGAGCACTTTTGGATGCATATTGCAATTGCAGGAGGACCAGCAGGTGTGCCGTATTATACAATGACGCGAACGTAACTGGATTCAGCTCGTCATCGCAGTTATTTTGTCCCTCTATCTTGTTTACCTTGCGTTATCGCACTGCTATCATTTTTTTCTATGTAATTATAATGATTAGGTTGAAAAGTTTACTCAACACCATAATCGGCAGTTAATCAGCGGTTTGGATTTCTCAACAAAGTGAATGCTTACATTTTCTATTTGGTTATAGGAGAAACTGGCGCAGTCAACAATACTATTAGACGAACTATTTAAGCGGAGAAAATCTCATGTTCCCAATGATAACGCGTCTCAATTACAACCTCAACCCCAAACCGAAACGATAACGGTCGAGCCGGACATCAAATGCGAGCCAGTGGACTATTACGAGGAGGAAGTAGACTCAAACGCGATGGACACGTCTTCCGTACAGATGGAGGAGGCTGGCGATTCGCGGCCGGCGACGCCAACCGAGCCCGCCGACCTCTCTAACCGCCGCCCCGAGAATCTCACCTGCGTCCCCGAGCTGCCCGACTTCATTAAGGACGACGACGTAGCGTCGGACTATAGCAACAGCTCGGACCCGGAGCGCCTCGAGGTGGACATGTCGCAGGGGATGGAGGAGCACTCCAACTCGACGACCACCTCGGCGCCCTCGCCCACCGTCGACCAGCACCATCCCTACCTCCAGCATCTGAACCAGCAGGCCGAGCAGCAGCACGACACGCTGTGGCGGGCGCTGTCGCAGAATGGCCGCGCCACCGGCCCGCTATCCGGCGAGGCCAGCCACTTGCTGCGCAAGCTGATCACCTGCAAGAAGCTCGGCATGACCATCACGCCGGCGCCGCCGTTCAAGAACGCCGAGAACGTGCCCATCGGGCCGACGAAGGAGAGCAAGGCGAAGCACGGCGTCGGCCGCCGGAAACAGACCTACCCGACGAAGATGGAGCCGGAGGATGCGAACTCCAGCCCGGCGAACGAGAACGATGCGGATGGCGAGTACATGAGCGATTTCGGCGGCTCCCGCGCGTGGTGCAGCAATCTGCAGCTGGTTAAGTCCGGCAAGGTAAGATTCAACATCCAGTACCGGTACTACGTAACGACATAGAGACAAAATCTCTACCTCTATTTCCATAGTCACCAATAATAAATGCATAGAGATAAGACCGGGACTACTAATTGATGAGCTGCGGTTGTACTAAACTGGCTGTTATTTTAGGGCGCCGCGGGTATGGCACGTCGGGTGGACATCGCATGCACGAATTGCGGCACGCAGACGACGACCATCTGGCGTCGCAACGTCAAGAACGAGATGGTCTGCAACGCGTGCGGACTCTACTACAAGCTGCATGGCATCGAGCGACCGCACACGATGCGCCGCGACACGATACACACACGGCGTCGCCGGCCTAAAGACCAAGCTACCGAAAAGCGTAAGCTATTTCGTAAGAAACCCACCGACTAATTTACCTACAAACAATTCCAATGCCCAGGTTCGCGAAAATCAAACAATGCCAACAACAACACACCAGAGATACCCGACTCGGAGGACGTGCTGCGTGCTTTGCGGAAACAGTTGCAACCCCACTTGGTGATGGCTCTGACGGGCCAAAAGCTTCCTGTGACCTCGCCCATGCATCAGGTAATTGGCGTCTTTAACGATACCTCGGCGTACGCTCTCGCAACCAATTTGAAAATCACACCTGCTTGTAGGGTTCGGTGGATTATCAAAAATCAATATCAAACCACCAGTCACCATCGCAATCGACGCAGGAGGGTGAGTCGGAGGACGAGAATTATCGCGATCTGCCGCTGAACCTCGTGGCGACGCAGATGGCCGAGACCGAGTCGCATTGACGCATTGTGCACTCATATGCGTCAACATCATCATCGTTTGCAGGCATAAACTCATCATCTATTCGCTGAGCGATAGATCAATGCAACTCGACTTTCGCAGCTGCATTGTTTCGACAGTGCGGACGGACTGGAGTGTCCTCTTGTGCAAAACTGCGAAATGAAGCAATATTAGTTCGAACACACCCAGCCTCCCCCCACACCCCTCCTACACACAAACACGTTTAGTGATATTACGACGAATAATACTGCAAAGCATCTCTTTTAGCAAGCGCAGCTCTCTATTTTGTTAAGTTGAATCTCCATGCACGAATCTCGGAACTGAGGGATGGTAATCCAGACAGTAAAGGTACGAGACAACACTTAGGGACACTCGGTTATCAGCTCTCGTACTTAACGTTGAATGGAAGAGAACAAAAATGTAACTTAAAATACTCATACCTGGATGATACAGTAATTCGTTGCGACACGATGCGTCGACGCAGCGGGATGGGATAACACGCGATGTGAAAACAAAGCAAAGAAAAACGCAAATACTTAAAACAAAATCACCGCGATTGTGATAATCTATTTCTTTATTATTTTTTATTATGAACTCTATCATGAGGAAGAGATAAAATTATAAAAATATTTAACGTTAATAACACTGTTTTTAACGATTGAGGTTTTATGTGACATCATCGTTGGATGATAAAATGCTACAGAGCAGGAAGAACACACCAATTGCACATTAGTATTATAATTTATGCTAAATTTTTAATTATTTGCAGCTAACTTTTATTATTTATATTCTTTTTTTATATACGTTATTTGTATTTTTAATGCCAGTACCTCTACAGTTTCTTTAATATCATAACGAATGATTATTTATAAACTTACTTAAAAAGGAAAACGAAAAACCGTATTTGAAGAAAAATGATAATTGCAATGTGGAACTTTGGTATTTAGTCTGGGCGAGCGAAGAATTTACACAAAGTAATACTCATTATTTGTAAATGTTTATCGGGTAGGATGTTGTAATTGACAAAATTACTTAATTTTAGTCTTCTAAGTAACAAATGCTCTTGCTAGTTACAAAGAAAGCTACATACATAGTAGGTTTGGCCACCTTTTTTTTATTTCGTTTTACAACAATACACTTACCAGTCAAGAAAACGGACGTCTTGCATTAAACAATAATCCATGAATCAAATATACAGGGTATGCTGGGTGAATGTCCATTTGTCGAATATTTACGTTGAATTTGAAGTTGAAAATCTACAATGCAGTGTGGAAATATGAAATTGAAATGTGAAATACTCAGTTTTTTTTCTCTCAACGGCAATCTCTCACGTGCATGTACAACTACATTTAATTTTTACGCTCGAACTTAATTATTTATACTTTTATTATCGGTTTAAGCGAATTAGCGAACGAACTTACAACTTTTTGATATAAGAAACTAACTGAGAACGTATGACCAGTAACTAAATACCTAATAAGAGTATTACCAATATTGTCTACTTTAACACATTAGCCACGTTTAAGTTTGTATTTTTTTTTGTCTTATAAATTGATCGTTTACGAATAGCAGCAACTGAGGCCTATTCGGAGCGAACATGTTCAGGTGAATGCGAACACCGAGCGATGAAACAATACCAGTGTTAGATAAAATGACATTATGATTAATCAAGACAGATGAGATCGTTATGAGATGTTAATTGTAAATATTACACGAAGTATTGCGGACGGATGAAAGAAAGAAAGAAAGAAAGAAATGCGGACTTGCGATTCACACGTTCTGGTAACGTTGATTTGAAACTCACACAATTATGCATATTTGTTGATAATGTTGCATCAGTTGCATAGAAACAGAAGGAGAACCGAACAATCGAGCACTTTCGGATTTGTTCAGGACGTATTAAGCATTGTGCATGCAGTATTCATTTTTGTTTCTTGGTTGATGCTCAAGATTAAAGATTGTATTTAGGCGGACAACAGGTATTATTTTAGTGTTATGGAAGTGATTCAATAATCAGTATGAGAGTGCACTGAAAGTACTTGATTGTTCAAAGTCCCAGGTTATTTTTAAAGTTGAATTTTTATGAAAAATACTTTTTACAAAATTGGTGCTTTTATATAATTAATGAACCGATTGGATGTTTGTTGGTAGCACGCGCATCTCAATCTCAATTCGTAAATCTTATTGTTTCCATTGGTCGTGCTACGATTACCAGTTCATATTAACAGTTTGCCAATTGAAAATGGAAAATATGTTTTAGTATTACGACGGTGATCTGACAATACTCCTCGTCTTTGTGTAAATTTACGTCTCACCGAATGGAATACATAATTATGTATGTAAAATATAAAGTAACGTTGAGTGAGATATGTATTTGAGTGTTTTCGAGTGTTGTTAGGTCACCATCGAACTTTTACACCCAACGAATTTATAGCTTCTAACTACGTTTCGAATTTGTTTAAATTATAAGAACGTAACATTTGTCTTCTTTATCGAACCGCAGCTGTAACAAAGAAACTGTAACGAACGAACAAAAAACCTAAGAAATAACGAAAGCCCCCGACGAGTGTCTTAATACACGGCGAGCACCCCGCGCTGACGCGCCCCTCACATTAACTCAAGTTAGTATTATTTCGGTAGTTATTAGTTTACGAGTTTATGATTATTATTTAAAACAAAAACAATCGATCAATTAACAATTATTTCGTAGTATTAACCAAGCGAGTGATATTTAACATGTAATTATTTAATTCTCTCTTCTCACGTTTTACTCTTCGATCTTTTTAATTCGTGTCGTTTTTTAATTATTTGTTTACTCTAATTATTGCGTAATTAACTTATTTTGTACCCAAAATCAGTATTGTGTACGTTTTTATAACAACCCACCAACACAAAACAGTACTACGCCCCTCAATACATCGATAAAGTGAAGCAAAAGAAAACAAATATATTGTGCAGTTGATATGAATAATTATAAAATTCGTAACATATGTTTTTATTTGTTCTTTTGTATCTATATGGTTTGGCCCGAGTTTGGCCTGTTAAAAGTTCTATACGTTTTTCATCTGCGACTACTTTGCGCGACCACGACTTTTACATACGTTAATTAATCATTATTATAATGTACATTGTTTAGTTATATTTTTTGGCAGCTGTGCCTCTAAATTTGTACACTACATACATTGATCGACCCAGAGGCTACAATTACAATAAAATTCAAGTACCATTTGATGGCGAGCATCATAAACACTACTTAACCGAATACTGAATATTTAAAATGCATTGACGTTGTTTTTAAGATTTATAATGCTACTTATTCAATGTGACTTTGTTGTTCATGTGTTATTTATTACCATTGGCAATTTCGTATTATAGGAATGATTGTGATAACAAAGCTGGAAACAAACTATAAACTGACAAGAAACTGTAAATGTTGCACGTTGGATTTTAACCGTTTTTTTGATAAAGGTTTAAACTCATTGCTGATGTGAATGTTCCGGTGCGAGGGGAGCTTGCAATGTGACTGATCAATTGTATGAATATGAACATGTTAATGCATTGATATACTAATACATACTATTGAATGTAATTTATGATAACAACCAAAATTTTAAAAAAGTACGAAACAGACGTTTATGTATAAAATTATATATAAGCCGCTAATAATAGTTGAAATATTTTTCTATGGAGTAATAAAACATGGCTGCTAACTGTGTGTTCTTTGTTGGGATCTATGGACAAACAACTGAAATTACAATTATAATCTGAGGGAGGTCTCAAATCTCAAATGCTACTTGTTTTGTTTCTTAGATGTATGCCCGGTTACCTGCCTGCATCCTACCCCTATCCAAAGTAGATCAGTAATTTGATAAAATTAGTTTTTGAGGTTAACACGACATGCTCTAAACATACATCCTGACCGGGAAGTACTTTAAAACCAAATTTGTACATTTTCTGATTTATTTTCATATTTTGCTTTATATTTCCCTTTAGTATATTTACGGATTCTGATAGACAAGAAGACGCTCTTTAAAACTTAATCCGTCCCTACCCTATTAGGGCCCTGGAAGGGTCTTAACATCAAATTTGAAAAGTTTTTACGAATTAATTTGATAATTTGATATCATACGGGCACTCCTTTTTAACACAAAAGTTAAAAGCCTCGAATCTGAAATATGTTCCCGTTTTTATTCATATATTTCAAGTTTTGATAGATTTGCGCATGCGCAATGCTTAACGGTCACCTCGAATGCCGGAACGGTATTTTCTTTTTAAAAATAAATTATACACTATGTTTAATTGTTTAAATATTGTCACATGAAAGTGGCGAATGTTTGCCACTGCTCATGGCAAACTAAGAGCATGGCATTTAAATGATATGTGTTAGTGTTAATAATTGCTAGTGTATTTAACTATTTGACTGAGGAAAACGAAGAGACATATGAAGGCATGTAAACAAACCGATGCGATAACAAAGAAAAATATGTGTGAACTTCCGCATTATAAAAATGAAAAGTGATATGATATGGGTGGGAGTATAAGAGAGCGATAGCGATAATTAACGATGGGAAAGTTTACATAGCAGGATAGCAGGCAGGAAAAAAAACAAGCAGCCTTCAGGTCAATACAGGGTGAGTCTGACCTGCGGGTTTCTTCGATTTTGGATAGAAATATTAATAATACCAAAAACTATCTTGATAAAAGTTATGCATGCTGGAAATCTCTACAACCCTAAAATAATTTCAGGTGCACAGGGTGTTGGATTAAAAAAGATACAGCCAAAAATAACATTTTTTTAAATGGAATGTTATACTTTTGATATCAAATTCAAACGCACACTTTAAATAAAAATATATCCGTTGAAAGATTTTTTTTACAGTTTTCAAGATAATCACGAAAATACGAAAATAATGTTAATTGCATGTCTTCCGAAAAGAATTCATATCTCTTAAACGAAGTAAGTTAAACTAATGCGATTTTGTGCAGTCAATTCACTGAGAGTGTACCTTGAGCAATAACTAATTGAAAAGTCAAGATTTCGAATCTAAAATTATGAGAGTGACATTTGAAAAAAAAACATTTCTTCCTGTTTGAAGTTCTGCATTTTTGGAACACTCTGTGCACCTGTGCACTTTCATCTGAATAGTTTTTTGGTATTATTAATATTTCTATCCAAAATCGAAGAAACCCGCAGGTCAGACTCACCCTGTATACGCGCAGAATCAGTTTGAATTTTGGCGCCGCCACAGCCGGTTGCCAACAGCCAACTTGCGACGACTAGTTGAACTCAGATCGACGTTGCTGCTGCTTGCTGCATGCCTTTTGTGTGGAGCTGTGTCGCTGTGTGTAGAGCAGAGTTGACAGGCAGTCTCGGCTGTGTGCGTTGTTTTTCCGAGAGCGCAGGCACTGCGAGAGGAGACCCACCAGCAGCGAGAAGAATTGCATCTCGGCGCCGAGCGGTACGGCGTGGACGAGCTCGTTGAGCGCGCAAAAATCCGCGAAGCGCGGCGTGTTCCAGCGAGCGGTTGGCGGCGTTGGCGGATTGATCAGTGGTGCGCCCCGGGCGCGCGTGCATCCCCCCAGCGCGGCGAACGGAGCGCGCGCGAACGCCGCGAGCCCCCCGGACGGGGCGCTGAAGCAGCGGGCCGCGCGTCCAGGTGCCCCATCCGAGTTCGACGCCACGGACCGGACCCGCACACCTGGCCACAACCAGCGCGAAGAACTATGAAGAGACGGAATGTGGAAGTCGGTAAAATGCGAAGACCTATGAAGCGGAGCAAGATCCCCGAAGGACTGTATGGCAGGTGAGTGCTCGAGGGAGCTCGAGGAGTCGCGGCTCGGGGGGGACGGTGGCGCACGCCGCCTGCGATCAACGGCCGGCGCCGCAGCGTGCAGCTGTTCCGTTGCATCATCTAAGCGATCGTAGCCGGCGACGCACCGTCCCCCGTGACGAGCCGAGGTTAGGTTGGCGGTTGGCGTTTTTCGCACCGTTTTCTGCGCGATGCAGTTCTGCAAGCGGCTGCGTTTCCTGCTGCGCGACTACTGCTCTATGTACGTGCGCCCATCCTGTGTACCTGTTGATCACCCTCCCCTAACCGTCCTCTGTTTCTTTTCCTTCCAGCGGCGTGCAGACTGAAAGCGCTGCGCCCCCAGCGGCCGACACTAATGCCTTTTATGTTGATGTCGTTTCCAGCACACTGCTTTACTTCAGATTCTTCATCCTCTGGGCGTTGGTGATCCTCGCCGACTTCATACTCGAGTTCCGCTTCGAGTTCCTCTGGCCGTTCTACCTGCTGCTGCGGTCCGTCTATGACTCCTTCAAGTATCAGGGGCTCGCCTTCTCCGTCTTCTTCGTATGCGTGGCACTGACCAGCGACATGCTCTGCTTCTTCTTCATCCCGGTGCACTGGCTGTTCTTCGCCGCCAGCACGTACGTGTGGGTGCAATACGTGTGGCACACCGACAAGGGCATCTGCGGCCCGACGATCGTGCTGTGGATGCTCTTCGTGTACATCGAGGCGGCGGTGCGGCTGCGCGACGTCAAGCACATGCCCGGCCACATGGACCTGTGTCGGCCGTTCGCCGCGCACTGCATCGGCTATCCGGTGGTAACGCTCGGCTTCGGCTTCAAGTCCTATGTGGGCTTCCGAATGCGCCAGAAGAAGCAGCGCGACGTCGCCAAGGAGAACGAGTTCTATCTGCAGCTAATGCAGCAGGCGCTGCCGGCGGAGGCGGTGCTCGCAGAGCTGCAGCAGCCGCAGGCGGCGGCGGCCGCAGTTGTCGCGGCGCCCGCCAAGCACGCGCACAAGATGCACAACGGACACCTGCCCAACGGCGTGCACGCGAATGGCGTGCCGCACCAGAACCACTCCGTCGGCAAGGCGCACCGGCGCGCGGCGCAGAGCGAGAAGGCAAAGGAGCATGCGCATGACCACGACGACCACCAGCATACGGCGGCGCCGACGGTGAACGGTGCAGCGCCCGCCAAACGCCATGGTGCCGGCAATCACAAGCTGAGCAATGGCGTGTGCGGCGCGCCGCTGGAAGAGGTCGGCGGGCACGACGCGGCGCCCGATGTGGCCGCCAAGCCTGTAAATACGCGCAACCGGCGTGAGCGCAAGGAGCAGTCGGACAAGGACAACCGCGAGCAGCAGGAGTGCCTGCAGCGGCTCGAGCAAGAGTCCAAGCGTCTGCGCTCCGATCTTCAAGGCAGTCGAGCCAGTGAACAAGAATTGCGCTTACAGGTAAGCACATTTTGACGTAGAATTCAATCGAAGTCGAAGATTTTTGTCTTATATGGTATGAATGGTAGGGTATTGAAATGAAGTAGAAAACTTGTTGGAACTGAACGCAGGTGGCGCGCATGAATAGCAGTCTACCCAAGTTGGGACTTGGGTAAACTGCACACAGATGGCGCATGACTAGCATTTCTACCCAATGGGTTTGAATTTTGAAATGTTTTCTTGTCATTCTCCATTTTAGGTCGTATCACTCACGACGACCGAGAAGGTGTCGCGCGGCGAAATGCTGGCGTTGCAGCGCGAGCTGGAGGACGTGCAGTCGAAGCTATACGGCGCCAATACGTGTCGGGCGCAGGACAAGCAGGCCCTCAACCAGCTGGAGCGGCGGCTCACCGATGAGCGCCGCATCCGCTGCGGCGTCGAGGCGCAGCTCAATCAGGAGCGCAAGACGCGCAAGCAGGAGGAGGCGCGAGCCGCCGTCGTCGCCGCCCAGGCGCAGAGCATCCGCGCCGGCGAGTGCACCGACATGTGCCGCCAACGACGGCGCGAGCTCGAAGCCGACGTCGCCGCGCTGCGTTCCACGCACAACTGGTACGAAAAGGAGGTGCAGCTGAAGGAGCGCGACCAGGCCGTGATGGCCGACAAGTTGCGCGAGACCGACCATGTCATCTCAGCGATGCAGGACAAGACCCAGCATCTGGAGAACTCGCTGTCGGCGGAGACGCGCATCAAGCTCGACTTGTTCAGCGCGCTTGGCGAGGTCAAGCGGCAGTTGGAGATCAAAGACAGTATGTGCAAATGTAACCGAAGTGGCGGCATCAATTGTCTATAATGGTCTGCCTTCTTGGGTTCTAGGTTACATCCGGGAGAAGGACAAGGAAATCGAGGAGCTCAAGAGCAAGATCGCACAAGTGCTGGCCGTCATGCCGGACACGTACGTCGGCAGCCCGGCGCCGAGCAACATGATGTCCCGCGTGCGCCTCAGCGCCGCCAGCGCGGCCGTCGACCGCGGCGACAATTCGCCCGGCTCGACACTCGACCCGAACGCGACGGCCTACACCCCAAAGGGCTCGCTGGTCGCCTCCACCGAGGCCTAGACGATTCGCTGACCGACCTGACACTGACTAATAATTCTACTAAATTCTACTTTCTAATTCGAGGTAAATACCAAGCAAAAACGCCCAAGAAATTCGACACACACATTCACATACACATACTACACAAAACTTGCGTGAAAATGAACGTTTAGTTATATGTTATTGCGATTTAGGTTTATTATTCGAAAATGCGCTTAATTATTGAATCTCACCATTCGTTAACCTAAAAACTCCAAAAAATATACAAAACAAAACTAACGAAAAAAACAAATGCAAAACGCAAAACATTCAAAAACACACAATTTACTTAATTACATGTAACTCGTAAGCTTTTTTAATGTGATATAATTATTTATATTAATATGTTAATTAATTACATACATTATATTATTAACATATTGCGTGGTGCGGCCGGAAACTCTTCGGCGGTACGGAACTTTTCGGTTGAGATTATTATTTTTGCAAAACAATCAAAACACAAAAACGACACACGTAAGTTTATAATCAATATTCAATACCTTGGTCGCGCCTCGAGACATTTATAACAAGAACAACAGATAAACGACGAAAAAAATGCAAAAGAAAATGAGAAACCAAACGCGATGTTCAACTCGCAGGTGGTGGAAGAAAACGTTCGAAATTGTATGCGATGGCGTCGCGTGCCGCCCGGCGGTCGGTAACAATGCAAATGGTCCAATGGACTTCTCCTAATCTTAACACTTTGTAACATTAGTTGTATATGAAGCACACAGCTAGTCTTAAATTTCGCGCATTTGCATTCAACCTCCGGGCCGCTTCGCAGCGCATGCGCATCCTTCGTTCATTGTTACTATTATTATTAATTTTTTTTGTGTAAGTAAATTATTCTTTGATCTCGGCATTCTCATTATCATCTCATGCAAGCGAATACGCATCGGATCACGCACCCAGCGCGCAGACACAGCAGGAGCCACCCATACACACAAACTCATACCAGTATACACGAATTGGACCGTTCGTCACCTTTTTCGTTCTCTCTGTTATACAATTAGTATTAAAAAGCATTAAAGCGGTTGTTCTTGCGCGCGCTGCGAGCGTGACGCGAGATCAAGATCGTGATGATTCGAAAGCATTACGAGTGTGCAGCCAACTGCCATTCGCCTACATCGGGCGACACATCATTGTCCAACGCTCCGCTTTTCGGCGTTCCGACACTTTCCATTCGGTTATCAGTTTATCAAACGCGTTTAGGCGAATGCCAGCAAACACATACCACACACCTGATATACAATTCACGAACTACGTGAGACACCAGATTTGAACTGAACTGTATTGAACATTCAATGATAGAGCGACGCTCAGACCCGATGACCCCCGACATTTATTAATTTACAAGACGGATTTTATTTATTGCCATTTCACGTGTCGAAAATACACGTTGTAATATTTACGATATTTGTTCTCACAATCTTTTGTTGCAATTAAAAACGAATGATAAACGACTTAAAGTACTTAAAACGTTTTGCAAGAATATGCGAAGATTGTGCTTCGGAGATGAAGTTGAACGCACATTGAGATTGAAGAAGGCACTGAGCGAGGACTCTACAAAAAGTCAACTCTAAAACTGTGTATCGTGTTGACTCGATTCTTATCTCTCTTTTTTTTTGTAATTTCTAATTTTAAGTGCTGCTCTTCGTTCTTTTGATGTTCATATTTTTTTCCCTGAATATGTTTAGTTTCGTATCAATTTAGAATGTTTTACATTTTCGTTTTGACATCGAAAGGACGGCAGAATTATGACTCATGAGTTTCTTTTTGTAGGACTGAAGACGCTGATCAACGGATGCGTTTGATTTTTATTTTGTTTCCTTTTTTACTATATGCGAAAATATAGTTACGTTACGTTGCATTATTTTATTTACTGCCTTTTATTTGTTGTCTCTGTTATATTTTTATTTGTAGCTGCGCAACTGATCTTGATGAACACGTGTACAAATCGCACGCTCGCCGCACAATGTCTCTACGCCAACGATCTTAAGTACAAAAACAACTTGATGCATTTGACTTTTCAATGCGAAATATTCTCCCCTTTTGAAATATTTCCATCAATGTTCACTGATAGCAATTCACTAGTTGGCGATGGATGCTGTGCGGCAGTAATGTGATTCCTTTCTAACATACACCATTATGTTCAAACATTAATCGATCGCAATTCGCAAAGCGAACAGCAATGGCGAGCACAAACTGCATGCGGATGCAGCACCAACTTACTTCTTCGGTTGCATCTTGTTCGGATGAAGGAGATTCTATTGATAATTGAACGTACGTACGGTTTTCCTCTCTATAAATGTGTTGAATCGTTTACTAATGAAACTGGAAGGTACCACATTAAGCAAATCAATGAAAAACATGTAACACTCACGCAATATTACTGAACATTGTAACGCAAAGAAATGATTTCAAATTGAACCGGTAAAAAGAAAAGAAATAATTGCGAATGAAAATAATAAAGCAACCAGACAACACTTGGAAAACTATGATTAATAAAGTGTAATAATAATGTCGCACAGAGTGGAGTTGTCTTCGTCCCAAGGATGTTTTTTTCGTTCTTACATACAGCATACAGCATGAACAGGAGGAGGTTGGTGAATGGAATGAGGGTGAGAGGTTGACCAGTCAGTGTCCAGTGACAAGAAGACGCTCTTTCAGATGCACCCTGTTCCAACCTCAGCAGAATCCAGGAAGTGCCTTAAAATAAACTTTGGAAATGTGGCGATTTTTGTGTATACTTTGACGACATGCGGTGGAAATCCTTGATATTTTCCTAACG
Source organism: Geostiba sp. GC000077 (assembly GCA_030264215.1). NCBI lineage: Eukaryota > Metazoa > Arthropoda > Insecta > Coleoptera > Staphylinidae > Geostiba > Geostiba sp. GC000077. The sequence goes on from JARJDQ010021335.1 coordinate 36,635, forward strand.
CTTGCTCCTTTTCAAAGTTTCTCTTCCGTTTGTGATAGCCTTGAAGACGCTCTTTGAGATGCACCCTCTCCCAACCTCCTCAGAATCGAGGAAGTGTCTAAAAATGAACTTTGAGCATTTGTTTTTTTCTTTTCTATATGTTGACGGAAACTCCTTAATATTTTCGGAACGTGTGCTCCGTTTTTTGTTCCTCTACGGCTGTGATAGCCAAGAAGAAACTCTTTTAGATGCACCATGTCCGAACCCAGGAAATGTATAAAAATCAACTTTGAAATGTTGGCGATTTGTGTCAATATGTTGACTACAGACTACATGCGGCTGAAAAATCCTTGAAATTTCCCAAACGAGTGCTCTTCTTTTAAGTTTGTCTACGGATTATGATAGCCAAGAAGACGCTCCCGGTCCCAACCTCCACTGGGACCGGGAGCGTCTTAAAATCAATTTTGAAGTTATGACATTTTTTGTTTGACATTCGGCTGAAAATCCTTGATATTTCTTGAACACATTCTCAGTTTGAAAATGTCTCTCCGGATTGTGATAGCCAAGAAGGCGCTCTTTAATATGCATCTCGTCCCAACCCCCTCAGGGTACGGGAAGTGTATTAAAATGAATTTTGGACTTTTGGCGATTTAGTTCGATATTTTTTGAAACGCGTGATTTTATATTTTCCTTCGTCAAATTTAACATAATTTTTAAGCTGGTAATATTTTTAATTAAATAAATTGTACTGTTATTACTTTGTATAGTTCCTGGAAATGAAAGGAATAATCAATAAAATTTTAGGTAGGGTGAATAAAACAAAATGCTGCCGTGATATGCGTGATATCGTTGATTGAACGAGTTTCTTTCAATCTCTTTCAAACTCTTTCAATCAACGGTGATATCAGGTGATATGCAAGAAGACAGCGTTGCCCGGCGCTGGCATCGTGCTGGCATCGCCGCGCCGGGTGC